>JAHWFP010122170.1:0-55571 GCA_023313725.1 Lithobius niger
TTTTTTTTTTTTAGTTTTGCTAGAGTGAGGACTACAATCATATAAATTACAGCGTTTGGTGTTTCCATTCAACCATCAACAATAAGTAGTGCGGACTGCGGATTTATTAAGAGCTTATGACCATACTTTCTTCGTTTTCATTGTTTAAAAGGCGCACGATATATTCCGTATCAGACCGGTTGCAACAATGCTTTCTCTTCAAAACTAGCACGATTCCCTCTTATCAGAAAAAGCATTGTTTAAAAGTCGCACGAAATCAACTTATCACCAAAAGCATTGTTTAAAAGTCACACGATAACTACTTATCGTGCGACTTTTTAACAATGCTTTGGCTGATAAGTTGATTTCGTGCGACTTTTGCAGAACCTGTAATGACACGACGTAGAGCGTTTAGTATTAAAACACTGCCGGTATTTTATAGCTGAATTAATTCACAAGCACTCACTTGCGTAAATCGACAAACTTATGGTTTATTTGTACTTTTGTAGAACATGTAGTGGTGCTACCTATAATTTGCCTGCTACAAGATAGCACAGCCAATCATTCAAAAACGTCGGATCAGTCAATATCAAGGAAACATCAGTTGGTACTTATTCATCATTTCTCACCCGAACGAGCATTATGTTCCTGTGTTCAAGCAGAGTACACATTTACTGCCCATAACGTAGAACGATTAGTATTAACACACTGCTTAAAGGTTTGTAGCTAAATAGCACTCACTTGCCTAAATCCTTCTGGCTTACTTTTATTCAAAAGTTCGCCCTCAACTCGTTCTTTCCTGACTAAGACACAAGTCGTCATCATCTTTAAACAGTTCCAACACTCCTAAATCGGGTGATATGCGATTGCCAGCCATCTTGGAAGCTTCGAAGTGCGAAACACAACAATGGACAAACACGTGCCACTAATAGTTAGGTAGCTAACAAGGATGCACGTAAACATTGTTAGGTAAAGCGCCATTATTGCTTGGCGCCATCGAAAGAGAACGAAAGTATGGTCATAAGAAACTTATAGCCATACTTTAGCAACAATGGTCCGCCGATAAGTGATTTATAGTGCGCCTTTTTCGCTAACAGGTTCCTCGGACTGAAAGAAACGTCCTCGGCTGCGCCTCGGACTTTTCTTTCAGTCCTCGAAACCTGTTGGCGAAAAAGGCGCACGATAAATCACTTATCGGCGGACCATTGTTGCAAAAGTATGGCTATAACTATTACTTAGTGGCCCGGAGCCATGCATGCCCGTGTATTTTACCAACAATGTTGTGTTGCCGATTATTTCTGGCAGTCAGTTTGCATTGTTACTCGTTAACACTAATAACGCTTGTTTTGATCACCGGTGGCGTTTTCCCAACATACAGAAAAATAGCATTACGACTGATTACAATATTTTTAGTTAATTCCTCACCAAACGTTAAACCTTAAAAGGCACGTATTGGAGTTAAAAGAGTGCTGAATACCAAATTTCATTCGTATCTGTTGTATAATTTATTTTATATGAGCGGAATTAGTCAGTAGTCAGTATATAGTAGTAAGTAGTCAGCTGAAATCGACGATCTTCACGTACTTTTATCACCTTGATATAGTTTGTGCACTTGATTGAAATACAACTATAGCTTGTCAGGGCACAAAGACTGCTCATTTCCAACAATTTTAGAGCTGTTTTGCCGCATAGGTATTTATCCTCATCATCGTGAAATACGCTCAACTCTGGTTTCAGATAAAGTACCAAAAGCTAGTGGCCATGCAACAACAATGCAGGAGTTAAATGACTTTCTTACAATGAAGTGTGACAATTATTGAACTTGGTGGGCGGACCACTAGCATGGTTCTTGATTAATTCCCCATAGTCTCGACATTATTTTAGATTTTCGCTGGATTAAAATTTCAGCCCGTCAACGTGGCAGATACAGAAAGTGATAGTTCGTTTCGGTAGGCCTAACATGAAATTATGTTTGCGATGATTCTTAATTGTTCTAGATTCCATACAAACTTGATGTTTGGGCGTTTTGCTATGTCAGTTTGACCCCCATCCCAGCCGATATCGATATCGATATTTGGAAAGTGTCTCTATGCAGAAAGTGTCCTAAAAAACAACAAATGTTTGTGACTCTTCTGCCCGTTTTTTGTTTGGCAAATTGGGAGGAACATGCTGTGAGGCAGTGGAAAGTTTTTTTTTTTTCCTTTGCCTTCTTAGTTTGCTAATGGTGTAACAAGAAATACACTTCGATTTGCACCTTGACGTATATGCAGAATTTGGCAGTCCTGTGGATGGACGTGGTCTCCCTGTAAAATGTCGGAAGGGTCTGTAAACTGGAAATTTTTGTATATGATGAACCTTTTGTCTGATCAAGTATGTAAAGTAATTATAAGATTCCAAGTTCAGATGTGAAACTGGTGAAAGTTACACATAAGTGAATGTTCAATGTCTGATATAAAATTGAATCAGTCTAGTGTGAGTTATTATTGTTCAAAGTTGGTTGTGGAATGGCTTGAATTCTTGCAGAAAATTATCATCGTGGTAAGGGATCATATTAAAATACAGGGTGGTCCACAAAAAAAACTGACGACCCAAAATGTCCAACTTATTAGTTAGCACCCTTCAAAACCAGGAAAGGCCAGAAATCAAATCTAATAAAACGGGAATATTTCTGTCCTCTCCTGGTTCTGAGGGGTGCTAACTAGAAAAGTTGGACTTAAAATTTTGGGTCGTCAGTTTTGTGTGGACCACCCTGTAAGTTTATTAGAAATCTCAGTTTATGTGAAAACAACCCGACACTCCGACACTTTCTAGGTCGTAAAAGGGGCCCTTTCTGGCCCTCTCGGAAGGGATCTCAGCCTTGTTCCCTCGGACGCTTTTCCAACTCTGCGTCTAAGGTTACACGCTTTTTGGCAAGCCTCGTGGGATGGACAGGACGGCAATAAATTACGAGCTATTAAAGGCACTGTTGAGGAATGGCACTCGGCGTGTCGCCGCAGTCGCCGTGAGGAGGTGGTGTTGGCCCGTTTGCGCATTGGTCACACTCGACTTACTCACTGTTTCCTTTTGCGGGGGGTTGACCCTCCTGAATGTTATTGGTGTCGGCGGCCACTTACGGTCCGGCACTTCCTTGTTGATTGGTGCCATCTTGATGGTTTTCGTCGTCGTTTCCATCTTCCGCATGACATTGTGCGTCAATTGGGCGATAAGTCTGTCCTCCTGTCCGGTGTTTTTCAATTTTTGCAGGAGGTACAGATGTATGACAAGATTTAGGTTAGGGGTTTGCATAATATCTCTGTAATGTGTGGTGCAGTGGCAACCCGGACCACTGCACTGTGACTGAGGTTGGCGCTAATGACCAAGCTGTCGATGCGCCATTAAGCCTCATTCCCCCCCCCCCCCCTCGTAATTTGATTGGATGCTGTGAGAACAGGGCTCATACAAAACCTGGAAAACCTGTAGAACCCCTAGAAATCTTAGGGAAAATGAAAATCGAGCCAAATTCTCAGGGAAATTTCAGGAAAAACAGGAATTTTTTTGAAAATCACGGAAAAACAGGGAAATTTGAAAAAAAAATGCTTTTGCATCTGACATGCAAGTGCTATTGAATTAGCAGATCAGAAACGAAATCCTAGGCTAGTATCAAATATTTTAATTTGTGCTTAATACGTTCAAGTATTTTAAACGTCACTTCAATAAACCAAATCTTAGACTAGTACCAATACCTGTGACGAAAGCTTTTAGTACCGTCTGGCCTAGACTCCAAATAGCTATTTTCTACATTGTTGGATTATTTTCGTACAAATATTAATAAAAACATTAGCTACTGCCGGTTTCCCTAACTAAGCATCTTATAAACACCTGGAAATTGCCATTGGATGCACCTGGAAATGTCAGGGAAATTGAGAATTAAAACATTGTCTGAACCCTGAATAAAGAATGCGGAATAAACTCTACAGGTACAGTACTCAAGCACAACTAGTTGATACTCGACTTTATCTTAAAACTCTGTCTTGTAAAGAAGTTATGGCACTAGCAAATCCTTATATGTTGCGTACTGGTTCCTTTTTTAGAAATGTTTTTCCTCCCCTTTCATTTTTACGAAACAGCGTCTCGTCCCCCCCCCCCCCTTTCCCCTGTAGATCCACCCACCACTGCCAACTTTGCGAATTTTAGTACTTGAAAATGCATTCACCCGAGACTTGTTTAACACGTGATTATAGCTCAGCCGTAAAATCGATTAATAAAGAGATTCTAATACTGGGTGGAGTTTCATTCTGTTACGTTAGAAGCAAATTAAAGGAGCGAACAAAGCTCCTCATAGGTCAAACACTGAGCGCATTAAATCGGTTACAAATTCTTCACTCCATGTTATTCTCGCGTTCCGGGTATCGTAAATGGAGTCTGCCGACGTCCAGTCTAATCTTGATGTTCATTACCTTCCATTGAACCAAGCTGACCTGCTGCTCGGCATCTTAGAGAGAATCCTTTGGTATGTACATTTTGACCCTTTAAAGTGAATCCCTTTAATCACACCACGAAGAAGTAAAACAACAACATTACATATTCCTCATCCAGCTTTGCTGCGTGACACGTAGGTTAGGTAGTTTTTTTTTGTTTTTTTTTAAATTTATTTTTAGCATAGGTTATGGAAGTCAAATATGTAACCTTGAACTTTTGAGAAATTTAAAATTTTAATCTGCATCTCTGTAGCCTGTGCACCGTTTTCTTTCATTTGAGGAGTGAAATACTGAAATATTTAAAATGTTGTCGGGTGAAAATCTTAAAAGAAAAATGCTACATTTTGTAGCTCTTGCCAAACATATTAACCTGATAATTTTAGCATTACATTGTCCTCAATGGAATGTCTCCCTGGAGGTTTTTCGGTGGTGTGTAGCCGCCTGCTTGCGTGTCCCTACTGCGCATGTGCAACGCAGTACTCCTCTATATAAAGCGGGAGCATGGCCGGTTCCGACATTCATTTTCCTCCAGAGGTTCCTACGCGTCACCTCGCTCTTCGAACGCCCACCCCGGAATTTGGATTCACCTTCCTTTCGCCCCGACCTCATGATGGCTACCGCCGAAGACGACTCAGCTCATGACGTCCTTACACCCATCGCTCCGGCTTCGGATGCTGTGCTCTTACCTGCTCCCCACCGCCCGTCCGCGACACGACCGCTGATCGGGATACTTACATCGCCAACGACGAGGATGAATCTCAGCTTCAAGATGGCAGGGGTCGCGGCCAACCTATAAAAACCTATATAATTCCGCCTCCTCTCGACCTTACGGCCTTGGAAGAGCGTCAAGCTAAAACACTCTTCCGCGAAGCTAAAGGGAAGCTGCGTCAAGCCTGTTTCACACAGATGGGCCTTTCGGTCACCAATTCATGTCTCGACCTTTTATCCAAATCATCTCGCAGGGATCACAGTGTGAACTGTAGCGATGCCCACAAACTCGCCGACTCTGTCTTCCGTCATTACGCAAGGACGACCCCGAATCCTCCATCTTCTTGCTCGTCGTCCGCGCGCTGGGCCGACACGCAAGAATGGGTAGCGTCAACCGTAAGTCACGACAGCCGAAAACGCCACTCCCCCGTCCTTACGCCCACTGCCAAGAAACGTAGACACTCCACCATTTCGGTCACCACCAACGCGCCGCCTGTCGTCGCACCACAAGACTCGCCGCCCGCTCTTACTCCTGTCGCTAAACACATTTCAGTTTACAGACGACAACGCCGACGAACCAACCATTCCTCTTGCGTCACTTCTCAAAATAGTAGAAGAAACAGTCCCGGACTGCTTTCTGTGCAAGCCATCCCAGACTGCCGACGCTCCCGTTACCAACAGAGGACTCAACAGGCTTTGGATTTGCCCTTCGCGACAAAGACGCCAAACCCCGCAGCCCTCTAGGCCAATCAACAACATTGCTGACTTGTCTGCTCCGGAACGGCGGCTCTCTTTTGGGCAAGGGTGAGCCCTTACAACAACTGGACATGGGAACCCCCCCCCCCCAGCCCGGCCGGGAGTCAAGTTTTTTCCGCCATTTAGGCGACGGCGCCACCAGACCAAAGAACTTTGACACATACAAGGAATGCGAGTTTCTCTGCAGTGAAGTTAAGCTGGATTTCGGAACCGCTCTCACCATCCCCAAACGAGTCGAGGTCCCTTCCTCCGTCTTTACGACAACGACACATGCTTACGCATGAGCTTACGTGCCGCGTCACAAGCCGACGTGCTGAATACAGCAGTCCACGCACTATGCGAGAAACTCTCAGCCGACGCCAGCCCCGAAGAAATTCGCAACCTTTCGTCCCTCATCACACAACTTTTTTAAAAAGCAACCTTTGCCACCCACCATTCCCTAAACTGGGCTACAAGAGCTTTGTACAACACGTTACTTTTGAGAGAAGCAGCTCTCAAATCCGCCAACAACCTCAACGAGTCAACAAGACATCGGCTTCGGAATCGACCACTTCATGAGTCCGATACCCTCTTCCATGGATTAATCCCGACTCTGGCACCTCACCTTGACATCTCTCGTAAGCCCAAACCTTTTCGTCAAGACTAATCGTCCTTCCGTCTATTCAAGATTCCATCTGAAGATTGGAACAAACCCTTTTGGCCTGAACAGCAGACACGATCCTGTTCCAATCAACGGAACAACCAAAAACGTGCCGCAACCCCCTACCGCCGCAGCCGCTACTCATCGCCTGGCGGCCGCAGCTCCCACCACAAGCAATGACTGCCCCTGGCTCTCCTGCTTCCCGGTCGGCGCAAGACTCCTCCACTTCTACCCAGTGGGAAAAGTGAACACGCAACACCGAAGTTCTATCAATAATAAAGAAGGGCTTTCGACCCACGTTCCTGTCGGATCCACCTCTTGCGATCACCCCTGCGAGAAACTTCACTTCACCTGTTTGAGACTCCCTTTCGGCCGAGATTGCACTCCTTCTTGCAAAACGAGCAATCATCAAACGCCACAACCCAGGGTCGGGATTTCACCCGACCGAAGAAATCAGGAGGCCTAAGGCTTATCTTCAACATGAAACCGCTAAACAAGTATATCGACAATCCTCACTTCAAAATGGAAACACTGGAAACCATCCGTCAATCCTTCGAACAAAACGACTGGACAATTTCCATAGACCTAGAGACCTTCACGTACCACTTCACCCATCCTCAACAAAATTCTTCCGGTTAATCTACGACGGCCAAGTTTTCGAATTCCGCTGTCTGCCTTTCGGTGTGAACGCAGCACCAAGAATTTTCACCTTGGTTCTGAAACCAATTCTCGCCCACCTACACCAAAATCAAATACAGGCGAGCGCATACCTCGACGACTGGGCCCTCCACAACCAAGACCCCCACCGCTTCGAACAAAACAGGGACCACACAATCCACCTTCTGAACCAGTTGGGGTTCGGCGTAAACCAATCCACGTCACGCCTCGCTCCAGAACAGGGCTTCACGTTCCTAGGCGCCTCATTCAGTCTTTCATCAGCCACAATCTCACCATCACTCGAAAGAGTCCAAGACCTTCTACGCCTCATACGCCAATTTCAAAATCAAGAAACCTTTCCCTCCGTGAACTAAACTGCCTCATTGGGAAGATGGACTGGATGGCAAACCTAATACCTTACGGCCGCTGGATGGTAAGACCCTTTCACCACCACCGCATCGACAATTGGTCAAACCCTCATCTCAACCCAGACCACCAACTCCCATTTCACAAAGATTTCCCCCGAGAAAGCCTTCTTTGGTGGACAGATGCCACGAACCTAACCAAGACAGTGCCACTTCATGACCCCCCCCAACCAACTCTTCTTCACCGACGCCTCGAACCACGGCTGGGGAACCCACCTGAACAACCTAGAAATTTCAGGCACTTGGCAAGAAGACAAATCACAACACATCAACTTCCTAGAACAAGCAAGCCGACAACACCACAGTTTTGGCTTACATAAGGAAAGAGGGTGGAACCAAGTCTAGGCTATTCCACGACCTAACCTCCGAGATCCTCAATCTCTGCATCTCGAACAACATACCAGGGAACACCTCCAACGAGAGAATGGTGCCTCAAGAAAGCCATCTGCGAATATATCTTCATGACATGGGGAACACCAATGTTAGACCTATTCACCACGAGGCACAATGCCAGACTTCCCCATTACATCAGCCCGATCCCGGACGACCATGCAATGGCAGTCGACGCCCTGACATTTCCATGGCACAACCTCTACGCATACCTGTTCCCACCATTCAAACTCCTTCCGCAGGTACTGAACAAAGCAGAAGAAAGCCAAAGCCTCTTCCTCCTCATAGCCCCCTTCTGGCCTTCGGCTCCATGGTTCTCACACCTGTCTCTACTAGTTGACACTCGACACCCCAAGAAGCCTCCCTCTTCTTCCAGATCTTCTGTTTCAACAGAAGGGCTCAAAACTCCACCAAAACCTATCAAACCTAAACCTTCACGCGTGGCTACTATCATCAAACTCCTCAAAAAGGCTGTAATTCATCAAGAGGATGCCGTCCGTATCGCCTCAAAAGCCACCAGAGACTCAATAAACAGAATGTATGACAGCCACTGGGCCAAATGGTTTCATTGGTGCTTCGCAAGGGAAATTAATCCTAACGACCCCTCTCTACCCGAATTATTAAGATTCTTCACTGACATCTGCAATATCGACAAGCTGCACTATTCTCGTCTACCGCTCAGCCCTAAACTCGGTCTTCAAGGCGGCAGGATAAACCAAGCTTCTCGAAGATTACCGAATTTCTGCCCACAAACGAACGATCGACCCACAACAAGAAGACTCGTCGCAGACTGGGACTTGTCAATCGTCCTACAATCCCTAATAGAAGCTCCCTACGAACCGATGCAAGACAGTTCCCTTCACCTCCTAACCAGGAAAACTGTCTTCTCATAACGCTCGCAGCAAGCGCCCGCTGTTCCGAAATCCACGCCCTATCAGCGGACCCAGCCTACTGCATCTTCGGCCCTAACTTTTCGTCTGTCGCACTTCACCCTTGAGCAGGATTTCATTCCAAAACACACAAGCCATCCGAACCACCAAAACCCATCACTTTTCCATCCCTCTCCAACTTAACAGGAAATGAACATGAACGCCTGCTATGTCCCGTCCGAGCACTCCGCTTCTATCTCACCAGAATTTGGGGGCAAATCTAGGGTTGCGGAATTTATTGGTTTTCCTTCCGTGTCCCTCTGTGACCACTAATTAGTCACGGATGAGGGGGACTTGGTTGGTAGTTTGTCAATTGTTACTTGGACGTGCAAGTGCAACGATGGCATGATATGACCGATTGTGTTTTACCAGGAGGAAATACATCGTATAGCGTATACTTTACGGCATGCAGCGTACACTCTCATCTTTTCTCCTGGTTTTACCGACTTTTTTAAAGTAGCAAAGTATACGTTTTGTTTCTTTAGCACTACGCAAAAGATAATTGGTTGTTGTTGTCATGGTGATTTTTGGCTACCCTATTTGAAGGGATATACCTGCTAGCGCCAGCGCCATTTTCCTCGATCCACCACATCAAGTACGACCCCAAACGTCTATTTCCTTACCGTTAGTCAACCCCTTGGTAAATATCCGTTTTAAAGTGTGGCGTCTAGGAGATTTTCTGTTGAATAATTGTTAACTTTATTTACTGTATCCTACACGTATAGGATGCTTTGCGCGCTTACAATAATCATGACTTTTCATCTGTGTGTGTGTGTGTGTGTGCATATACTAATTTTCTAATATTACCATGAAATCAAAAATCTAAAAGACTAATGCAGTAAAAATTAAAATTAATTATTCCAATAGATCTCCGAAGCAAAATTATAAGACACTAGCCTAGAAAATTATAAATTGTGATGTTCATATACGAGAATCATCCCGGTTTGTGACGACACGATCTTTAACTTGATGCTATTTCGTGTATTATTCCCAAAGCCAACCGAGACAGCAGGTATGTTCCTCGCTGCGAGGAACGCAGGCTACCACCCCAGGCTACCTTGGCTCTAGTAAATGCGCGGATGGCGATCTACGCGTAGCTGTTATAAGGCAGGCCGGTTGTCCCTTTAACACGATTTTTAACTCGATTTGCGATTTTTACACAAGATCACAAATCGGAGAACCGAGTTTCACTTAAGTTTCGCTTTAGCTCTAACGACCATGTAACAACTGAGTTTGGTATTTATTTGTACTTGTTTTCGTGATTATTTTTATGTAAAATGTTCCCCCTTCCCCTCCCTTACGGGGATATCACAAAATGTTTTTAGGGATTTTTTGGGAAGAGGTAGGGGGCAGTTCCTTGATTTGCGGGCAAATGCTTGCAGATATCTGGCAGCAGTGTGTAATTAGAAGTTAAGGCGCGTTTAGGCAACGACTCGCGTTTGCATTCTCGCAGCTAGAAACTAGAAATCATCTGAAATTCCAACATGGCGGCGGTTTTAGCTATGTCGACTCGCAATGAAAAAACTGAATAATGCGAGTTTGGAAGCGACTGGGAAAATTTCGTTAGGAGGAATTTTCACTTACCGCACTCACTTACCGCACTCACTCACTTACCGCATTCACTCAAACGAGGTCGGATTTAGCTAATCCAGATACAGCTGTTACCATGGTAACGACAACTTTTCCATTGAGATTATATTCTAGCTGCGAGAATGCAAAGGCGAGTCGTTTCATAAACCCGCCCTTAGTGTCTGTTAAATAGCTCTCGCGAGTTTATACAAGACAAACATGCTCTGTTTGAAAAAAAATGGAAGATAACTGTCATACCTTTGGTGTGTACTTTTGAGCTGCATATTGCTTCTTGGCCTATATTTAGTATGGGTGCGTATAACCATTGTGTTGACGTGCCTTCCCTTCCATATCCTCCCTCCCTCCCTTCTTTTTTGTTTTCTTAATTATTGTAGCTTTGTTGAGATGATGCAAAAAAAATTAGCAATTCCTGCAAAGTTGCAATTATTTTTGAGGTGAGGTGGCGCTTCGCAATTTTTTTTTTTTTTTAATGTTGGCCGGTGATTGAATAGACAACGGCATCCATTGAGCGTTTAATGTTTCCTCGACATGCCCCAATAAATTTTGCCTCGAGCCGAGCCATACCTCGGCATGCATTGCGATTGCGTGGACGGGGGAGGCAAGGAGTGGAAAAAAAAACCAAGTTGGTTGGTTCTTTTTCAGTCGCTAGCTAGCTGGCCTCTCTTTCACAACAGGTCGTTACACTTTATCTGATGGCGGGCCCCCAGGTGAATTGCAAATGAAAATTGCGTAATACACAGACAGAGCCGACTGTTTTTCCTAAAATGACAACATCGCCTCTTGTTTGGTTGATGCTGTGATAGTGCCGCACCTGTGACTCACTCGACGTTACTCATTCCCCGTGTGTAGGAGCAAGGTAGCTAGCTGAGCGGGGTGGCAAGCACTGTGAAATGTTGGTAGCAGAAACCTGTTTGTTGAGTTGGCCAGCGCTGGCTGCGACGATGGCCTGTCCGTGTCCGTGGAAGTGAGAGGATCTCTGCTTGGCAGCTGTCCACATTGGAACCGTATTGTTCAGGAGTATCGCCTTCCTGTTTCCTGTCTTGTTTGCTGGTTGGTGGACATGGTTTTGGCAGCTGACGCAAGTAGAGACACAAGTCGGCAGCAGATCACAGAGCTTCTCACAATGTGGTCTTTCTTCAAGAGAGGTAACGAAAAAGAGTTTTATTTTTGAACGAGGTTCAAAAGCTGGGCGGAGCTCCCTCCCATCTCAGCTGGGGCTGAATTGCGTAATCACTGTTGACTTTTTGTTTTTTCCCCCCTTCCTTTCTGATTGATGTAAGAGTGGGTTCGCTGCCAAGAGGCGTTCGAGATCGGTGTATCTGTTGTGTGTTGCGTGGAAGGGATCATGTTTGTTATGCAATATTTATGTAGTGGCGCGTCCTGACTCCAATACGATTGTATGTTTGTGGCCTAGATAATGGTTGGTGGTGTGAAGCTTTCTTATCAGGAAAGTTAGGGGCCATATATTAAGTTGGCTCGCTCTCGTTCCTCATTCAGATATTTGGATGCTTAAACGTCGACCTTGGTCCCCCCCCCCCCAAAAAAAAAGCTGGAAATTATTAGCACTCTTCCTCCCCAGTTTATTTAATTGTTTGCTTGTTTGGTAAACATTTTTTTGCTCACTAAATAGTGGGTATGGTGCCGACAAATCCAGCTTTATTGTGGTAAAAATATTTTAGTAGCTGCAGCTCTTTCTTAGTTCTTATTTAATTCAACTAATTATCTATTACGTCATTTCTCAAGTTGGGTTCCAACGGCTAGGCGTCTTATTCCAGTGTACCAGAAATTAATGGTGTCGCCGTAAAATGAAACCATTTGGGGCGTGTCTCCACTTGGACTTCCGTAAGAGTGGTTGGCAGTTTTTAGGTTTTTTTTTCCCGGGTTTGTGTGGCTTCTCTACCCCTGTTTACTGCACTTGTGGCAAACTGTGAATGAATGAGATAAAGCTGCAGTGATCAATTTGAGCAATAGTTTTATCCTTTTTTACACCCGGGAGTACAAAAAAACGTTTTATATGTCATTGTATTGCATCGCTGTAAAGTTTTATTTCGATCTCCATAAAAAAAAAAAAAAATGTAGTTATGGGCTTATCATATTATAAACAAAATGTTATGCTACTTTGTTTGCTCCCTTCATTGTTGTTTTGAAGACCAGTTAAAACTAGTACCTATTTTTAGTTCGAATAGTAAATTATTCTTACGTTGTCTTCCCGTTTTGCCAAATCCTGTTTTGCCGAAAATTAACCCCCGATTAAAATTTGGCGAATGTGAGAATTTCCTTTTCGCCGAATCCCGCTTGACCGAATCAAAATATTTTTTAAAATATTCGAGGCGTTAGAGATGGATCCCTAATTGGAAGGAATTTGTGAGTCGTGGTTTCTGTTTAGCCGCAGCAAGCGAGTCGTAATTTGGAAAAAAAAAAAAAATAGTTCGACGAAACTGGATTCTGCGTAGCGGGAATTTCCCGTTTCGTCAAAAATTAAAACACTGATTAAAATTCGGCTAAACGGGATTCTGTGCAACAGGTATACTCCAATCGTACCACTTGTAATATTCGTACAGAGAAATAAAGTCACTCAAAACATTTAAAAATAATTCAGATGCCAAGATGACTCGGATGACTCAGATGACTTAAGATGCCAAGTTTGTATGATTGGCTAACTCATTTACGATGATCAAAGTCCATTGGATTATTTTTTTTATGTTTTGAGTGACTGAGTGGAAAGAAGAGCTAACATTTGTGAAAGGTTGACTGAGCAGAGAAACGGTTATAATTTTTTTTCAAAGTTGGAGAAAAAAAAATGTTCCGTGAATTTCATCATGTGGAGGAAAAATTATTTTCGTTTTGAGGTCAAAACTGGCCTGGTTTGGCAGATTCAGGTATGATTCACAAAACTTGATGAACAGACACTAGAATGTGTGTCGAAGCACAAAAAAAGGTTGACTCATTACGGCAAGTAGACGTTCAGAATACGTGTGTGCCTGTGTGTGCTAGCACTCGTTTGGTTCCTGTGTTGTTTGTTTGGGAAGCCTGTGGGCCAAATATCACATTGAATAAAGAGCAACAATAACTCCATGCTGGTGACGAGGCTTGCATCTGGAGCTGGTCGATGAGCTACATTCAAGGGACACCTGGAGGTAAAAACATAACTTAGTTTGTCAAGCCGATGCTAAGAGGGCGGATTTCTTAAGCCTAAAAAACGTTGTTCTGTCCAATCCCTTACGCAGCGAAACTTGTGCTAAGGTTATAAATCGGAAAAGAAAAGATTCCACTGCTGAAAATTGTAACGGCGGGCCAGAGGTGTCAGGAAGGATAAAAGTTGGCGGGGTATAAACCAGAAATTTACTGACGTAATTTTCCATCTAGCCAAAAAAATTATGCAATTTTTCCAACTGATTTGCCGACTGACCAAAAGTTATGGGATTTTGCCGACTGATTTGCCAACTGGCCAAACAGCAAAAGCCACTGTCTTATTGAATAAAGCTAACATGCAAAAACCGGTAATCTGTGTTTCTGTGTGTGGACACGAAATAAGAGAAGGAAAGGCACACTGTACCACACAATGGAACACTCTTAAATTTTTGGTGAATTATTGGCGTTTGCCTTCGTCACCTGTTCATAGGAAAACTGGATACCATTCAGAAAACGTCCCTGCAGCGGCCAACAAATAAAGAAAAAACGGAGCATTTTTAGGTCCAAGAGATCCGCTCTCGCAGAATTGGCTTCATGAACTACGCTATTGTTTTATATATGCCATGTGCCCCTTGCAGCTAGCTCAAAGGCCAGTTCCCGATGCTAGACTCGTAGCCAGTGTGGTGTTATTGCCCTTGCACTACACCCAATAATAGTCGAAGTTTATGAATTTTATCGACAGTGCCGCACAGTTTGTAGCAGCTCTGAACAAAATTACGAAACGTGTTGTCTCACCCTTAGGCAACCACAGACAAACAACACAATATCTTAAACCTCACTCAACTGTTCCATCTCTCACGTCATTCATCAGCAAAAGCCACTGTCTTATTAAATAAAGCTAACATGCAAAAACCGGTAATCTGCGGTAGTGGTGTGGACTCGAAATAACAGAAGGAAAGGCACACTGTACCACGCAGTGGAACACTTTTAAATTTTCGGTGAATTATTGGCGTTTGCCTTCATCACTTGTTCACGGGAATTTTACTGGATTCCATGCTGCAAAAACGTGGCAAGCCACATTTACATATTGTTGAGTTAACAAGCATTAATGTTCTGTATTCATTAAAAAATACAGTGCTGTAGCAACATTACTGTTCTTCTATATAAAAATAAACAGTAATCTGCTTACAACACTGTACTTTTTAATGAATAAGAACGTTAACACTCGTTATCGCAAAAATATTTTTACGTGGCTTGACACATTTTTTACAGAATGGTGTCCAACTAAGAGTCATCCCATGTACAGTACAGTATGAATGTACGGTACAACGGGCGATGTGAATTTTTTTCTTTTGCAAAGTCGAAACAAACTAATTTAAGTAAAGTTTCCAACCTCCCCCCCCCCCAGGAAAAACCATCCCTCGTTTTCATATAATTACTGCAACTTTTTGCAATTCTGCCCCCCCCCCCCCCTTCCATATCTGTATTAGCGTATATGAGAAGCAAGCAGTGCCTTAAGTTGGAAAGTACAGGTACAAACATTGAGAGAATTGAATTGAGAAGAGTTCATCAGGGACTCGGACCAAACAGCACAAGTACACCCAAATTTTTAATTCTAGCCAACCAAACTCTGAATTGAATGCCATGTCCAATGAATGTGAATGCTTTACTATAGAATTAAATTAAAAAGCCGTCTGATATGGGAAAATGGTTTGATGCGGCATGAAGTCGGCCTACTGTAGCTATTTTATTCTGCCTGCTTGCATAGACATTACTTTGGAATCCTTCTTTGCCTCATATGCTTCATGAATAACGTTTTCCTTTACTATAACTAGCCATATCATTTGCTTCACGTACTCCATTGGCACCGAGCCATGCTACATACAGTTTGTTAGATCCTCAAAGGATCATAAAGTCGATGTAACCTACCGATTATTGGGGCGCAAGCCAACTGCACTTATTGCTCCTCACAGTTCGTTCATCATATTCCTTGGAATATCTGCAGTTTACATACAGGGTGGTCCAAAAAAAACTGACGACCTAACATTTTTTAAGTCCAACTTTTTCTAGTTACCACCCCTTAGAACCAGGAGAGGACAGAAATCAAAGCTAATTAAACGGAATATTTCTGTCCTCTCCTGGTTCAGAGGGGTGCTAACTAGAAAAGTTGGACTCGGAAAATGTTGGGTCGTCAGTTTTTTGTGGACCACCCTGTACAGCAAAAAGAGTTGTACGTTGAAAAGGTTTACTATACACGTGGTCGTGAAAATTGCTCGCTGAATTTGTGCACCTCCATGCTTCAGAAACATGAATTATTGACAACCGTTTTAAATGTGCAATTCTATTTTTCCGGCGTCAACCAGTTTAGTCAACCAGTTAGTCAACCAGTTAGTCAACCAGTTAGTCAACCAGTTAGTCAACCAGTTTTGAGATCTGTATGTTTGTGCTGCTAATCCTAATACTAAGTATGATGCAACGTATATGTCGTTCTTTCGGGTTTATTTTTTTTTTTTAATCGGGAAGCACTTTTCAGAGCGCTTTTTCGCTTCTTTGATGATTGCAAAAAAAAATCCGGTTTACAGTGATGAAAATAGGCCTTGTACTCAAAGCGTAATTTAATTATCTTTCATTGGGTGCTACTCTCATCTTTGCAGGTGCCTTAGATCCAGAGGAGTAGAGGTACAAACACACAAACAAATCATACTTTTTTCTGATTTAGATGATGGTCTTAATGAAGATGTTGAAGTTCTGAATCTGCCTTCCTTTGGAACACACAAATATTTCAGTTACCTCTTGTTGCTCGTGATTGCTTAGTTGTTCAACAAACATTGAAATCGGGGATCGTATGGGTCCTTGAAATCCTGGAAAATGAAAATAAAATTTCAGGCATGGAAAAGAGCGTGAAAAACGTGAAAAGTGCCTTCAGTCCGGTAATACTCCTGGAAATTCGTGTAACAGAAAATCGTGTTTCTGTTTTCCATGTTGAAGCTACATGATAAGTCTGGATCCCGGCTGAGCTGATAAAAGGAAAAGGAAAGTTAAAGGAAAACCGACAGGACAACAATCACTTTAATCGCTCCTCATTGTTTTCGTGCACATGTAATGTCTTTGCTACGGTGCCAAACACGTGCTATGGATTGAAAACTATCGTCCAAACTGTTAATTGTTGATGGGTAAAATGAAAGAATCCATGTTTCAGCTAAATGCGTATAGTTTTAAATCAAACTAAGTTATGTTGTTTATTTCGAGTTGGGATTGCGAGTGGGGAGTGGGAGGGGGTTGGAGTGGGAGTGAGGGGGTTGGGAGTAGGGAGTGGGTCTGTAAACTTAATTCGTGACCGGCCCCGTGCTTAGCACGGGCTTCCTCTAGTAACAAAATAAAACTTGACACATAGTGTATAGGAACTGCACATAGAATCGCTGCACCAAAATGGAATTGTAGCACCCTAACCCCCCCCCCCTCTCCCCCCCATCCTAACCCTCACTCTCACCTGGGTTGAATTTGTGAACGGATTTTAGTCAAACCTTTTAATTGTTTCATTTGGCTGTTAATTATTTTTTTAGTGATCCTTGGATTTCATTTGAAAAGTCCTAAAAAAAAAAATCCTGGAAAAGTTCTTGAATTTTATGGTTACAGGCAAGTATGAATCCTAATTGATTTCAGCAATGGTGTAACTGATCCTCGATATGAGGTGCCGATTCATGCACTGGGTATCGCCTCATTAGTTTTATTAAAAGTTTATCTTCCTCATCAGGGGACGGATCCAGGATTTTGTTCTAGGAGGTGCCATACCACATGTTTTTGTATCAAAGTATATATTTTTTGTTGCCCAAATGTATTAAAAACTAATTTTAACTTTAGTTTAATAATGAAAAGCACGCTTTATGATATTCCCCTATGCAAAAGATATTTAGCACTGCACGAAAACAATGGGAAGGGGATAGCAGTTTTCCACCA
Source organism: Lithobius niger (assembly GCA_023313725.1). Lineage (NCBI taxonomy): Eukaryota > Metazoa > Arthropoda > Chilopoda > Lithobiomorpha > Lithobiidae > Lithobius > Lithobius niger. The sequence goes on from JAHWFP010122170.1 coordinate 17,621, forward strand.
TGTAGCTTACATTGTCATTCGTAAATAGCATTATAAATTATGATTGCATCAATTGTGGCTAAACTGTGTACTGTATTTTAGTCGAAGCAGCTATTGTTGATATTTAGTTGTCATCACTTGGTTATAGTAATGAATGTGTTTTAAGAGTGCTGTTTTCACTTCCCTAAAAAATTCTTACTTTTAGTTTTAGCTTATTTCAGTAAAATTCCAGGCTTCCCACTTTATTAAGCATACGACGATTCCCTTCATCACTTTTATTAGTTTTGACATGATTGAGACAAAGTCGTGCGTTTTCTTTGCTCTATTACAGGGTTTAATTCCTTGCTGTAGTACAAAAACCATCATTCAAAGCATTTTTGACAAAAATCAAAACGACGTTTCAAACCCAAAACCAATCCATCTCTTCCTCCTCATTTTTAGGCAGATAATATGGTCGGACACTCGTGTAAATCACTTGGACACCATCGCTCAGTTAAATCTCAACTGTTCAGAGCAAGTTTTGTGTCGGCTGTCATGTGTACATTTACAACGTCATGTTTCTTCAGTGATACTTAGCCTGTGTTGAATAATTTACAAAATAAGATGTTTAAAAGGTACTTCAAAACTATGCAATTGTAGGTGTGTTGAAATATGAATGTATTTCTCTGTTGACAAAATTGTGTCGACTGTCACATAAACTTTTTAAAATGTTGGTTTATCAGCTAAATCTGCCAATGTTGAATAGCTTGATAAAAAAGATGTTTAAAAGATACTTCCTTTATGTGGATCTTTGTGTTCTCGTGCCAAAGCTCGGCAGTGTAAATATAAACACCTTTGACTTTGTGCTTGTGGGATCATCCTCTTCATTTCAGGGTTGGGGTTAGGTACTCTAGTTTTGACAAAAATCAAGTCAAAATCCTGAAACTGTACTGTAGGCAAACATGCCAACATCCTGATAAATTTTGCCCCTCCCCTTCTTGGGTTTTGGCAACTAGTTTTGACATGGACAGTAATTTTGGAGGCATTCGACAAATCCAGTTAGGGGGTGGGGTTTTTGGGAGCGCTTTACCTTCCCCAGTGGGCTCCTGGACAGAATCCCAGATAACGAAGCATTTTATGCTATTTGAGCCTAAACTGGCAAAAAAAAAGACCTCAACAGATTGTCAAGCAAATTTGTAAGGTGACTGCAATTTCTTTGGGTGTCCTAGATACCAAGATATGATAGATTGTGCATGTATGAATGTAGGTGCAGTAATAGGCTCTGATCTCCATGCAGGTCCGGCCTTTCAGGTATCTAAAGAAATCAGAAAAGGTACAGAATTTAGGTACAGGTGCTTTCTGGTTACTGTCATCCATAGATTATACCTCCAAATACTAAGTTAGGTACTACATTTTAGAAGCTGACATTCTTGACGTGATCCTCACTTGATCAGTATGGTATATGAAAATTAAATGAGCTTATATTTTTCCGGTATGCTTAGTGTATTTTTGGTAATTAGACATTCATAAAGTACTGGTCAAAGTATGGGTTATCGTTATATCTGATGGGCTTTCTGGGGACTGTCTAGTTTAGGCTTTCTTGTGGGACTGGTAACCCATCTTGTTTTATAGCCAACTTGAGAATAACAACAAAAATACTGTATAAGGACAATAACGTTTGATCTTTGGATAGTTTTGCCCCCTGTCGCTGTAGTGACTCATTTTCCCTTCTCTTTCAGGTAAATCTAGTAAGAAGTCATCCAATCGTGCCAAAAAGGAATCAAGTGGTTCTCCAGACATCTCCAAAACAGATTCGTCGACCACTCTTCTTAACGAGCCCTTGCCACACCAAGAGGCGCTGAGTCACTTGAGTCTGCAGTCAACACCCACCTCTCCAGACGAATTGAAAGCAAAGCAGAAGGGGTTGGTGACTGCTTTCACGATTGACTTCGACGATGTAAAGAAGACCCCTTCATCAAAGAAGTTGGATATCAAAGATAGCATCAGCAAGTTTGCTCCACCAAAAGCCGAGAGTGAAAGACCAACTCATCGGCGGAATCATAGTCTTGGGAAAGTAGAAGTAAGTACTAAGTACAAGTGATTGTTTGAAGTGAATTCCCACCTTGCCCTGTTACCACCTCTAGTATAGGCCGCGGTTACACGTTACCAACATCATGAAGTACTAACTCAGCAGAAACCTGCATGTGTGCTACATGACTGGACATAAGAGAAGAGTGAAGCTTGACCCAGCAGAAACTGGGTAGGACAGCTGTCATCATAATTGGATTATGACAGCACATCACTGTTAGTGTTGGAATGTAGTTTTAAGCCGTAATTCTGCATTGGATTTACCAAATGTATTCCCAACAACAGCAAATATCCTGGGTACCACATTATAAATCGATCGGATTTGTAGCAAGAGATCTAGAAACTGTTGGTAAATAAAACCACCTGCGAGTAGGAGTATCATGAAAAATTGAAGCATATTTTATTTGGAGTGTGTATCTATGAAAAGAGCAGACCCAAAACCCATGTTTGATAGTTAATGCAGTCAAAAAATGCGTTAGGAAATCCACAAATGTGCTGGAAAAGAATTCTGCACCATCCGTGGAATTTGGCCGTAATCTCTTTATCCCTCCCACGCCCCTCCAAAAAAATGTGCCTTAATTTGAGTTGAGCAAATTAATAATTGTAACATACAGATTCTTTTTATAGAAGCCATGTGGCATTTTACTTTGAAATCTATAAACCACATTTATGCAGGAACGTGCATGCTAAAGTTACAAAAAAAAAATACATTAAACGGCATTGGCAAGTTCAATGTTGTGGAATTATTGTTAGTTTGTCTTCTTCATGCTTATTGTCCATGGCACGGTAGGATTTGGGTTCACTACATTGCGTGGTCTGAAATTTAAAATTTGCGGTTGCGAGTAGGTGGAGAACATCACCGCCTGATGCGTACAGGAGGCTACTTACGACCAGTAATTTCAAATTTCTGATCACGTAATTTAGTGAACCCAACTCCTACCATGCCAAGGGCAATAAACCTGAGGAAGACAAACAGTAATTCCACAAAATCGGACATTGATTTGTCGATAATTTGCTGATACTGTTTAAATTTAAGGTGAGATTCATCTGTTTAAAGTATTTGGCTTTTGAAACTTAGCATGTGTGTGTTCCAAGATGAATACGACATACAGATTCTCTTGAATAAATCTTAGAGTTGTTGTATTTGCTTCTTATATCCTTTCTTCATTTCTCCGAATTCTATCCGCAATGCATCATTGTCCAAAAAATTAAATAAACTATCACTTGTAGGTTCTATTAACAAGTCTGTATCAGGCAGATGAAAATGGAAATGCTGACGGGAAGAAGGTTGGTTTTTGATGCTACGTAGCATGTTGGATTATTGCAGTTCAAATGGCTGCCACGACTGCACTATTGGCTGAATGTGTTTTAGCTTTACATTGCTTTAGCATTCTTCTTATTGTATGGCATTCTGTCTGGTGATGTGTTGTCAATTTGTGCTTAGGTGTCTCTTCCCTGTGCCCTATACACAACATGTTAATTTATAAGAAATTAAAGTTTTAAACTTTTTTTAGTAAATGAAGCAAATAATGACCTACGGCTGGTGTTTTCATAAATTATTCAACCTGGACGGAGGAAGGGAACTTCGCCTTTCTAAAGTTATTTGTTTCGTGTTATCTAATGAACAACATTGGTTGTAAGTCCCAACACAAATTTTGTCACTGAACCCCAAAGCCGTAAAAATGAAAAGCGAGAGTGTAGCACTCCCCATTTCACTACATAATTGCACTCCGCAGTCCACTGCATAGTTAGTTGCATTTTGTTGCACCCACAAAAATGGCTTCCTTTAGCAGGGTGGCAATCTACCGGGAAAACTGGGAAAATTCAGGGAATTTATCAAGTCTTGAAAATTCAGGGAATTTGGTAAATATATACAGTTAGTCAGGAAATTTGAACAGTTTCCGGGAAATGTTTTTCTCCTGTAAAGAATAGCTAATTCACATATAATTGTTTACTTCTAAAACTTTCACTTTATTTCATTTCAAACTTTGTCCTTTTTATTTGATTTTTGATAAAGTGAAAACTCCTTAGGCCTAAGTAATGTGGGCCAAAGTGCGTTTCTAGTTTGGTTCAGATTATGGCCTTTTCCTACTCTTTACCAATACCAGTTAGAGCAGAGCCATTTTCTGATTTAGCAAAGCAATGCGATATATTAATTGCGATTTGAGTGAAATGTGAAAACCATTTTATTAGTTACTGCACCTTTTTTCGACCAAAAAAAAATTGGGGGAAAGTGTCAATATTGGTCTGGAAACCTGGAAAAATCGGGGAATTTCACCAAGAGCTTTTAACACCACCCTGTTTAGTCACCAAGGTCGTGACTAAAGGTAAGGTCTGGCCCAACTAGAGAGCCACACTTTAAACTTAAACTCTTCTCACAACAGTCATGGGCCACGAAGTCAGGCAGGAGAGAATTACGGACCCTAACAGTGAATGGATAAAAAAAATATTTGTTATAGCGGCAGTTTTCTACTTTTTTTCGGATTCAAAGGATGAATGCAGTCTGCTCAAAACATGCTTTAACACACAGGCCTTTCTGTTTATTCCTTCTTCACGTCTTGTTGCACGGTTAGTTCAACAGAAAAACATGGTTGTGAATTTTCGAACAGTCGTTGGTTTTCATTTACGGACAACAAAATCAGTATTTTCAAAGGCAGTCTTATTACATCACAAGCATGTCATTTCCGGTTTGTGCAGGCTCGATGCTTCTAGTTTTCATTGTGGGGAAGAGTTGGAGGATTAAATTCTAATGATTCCGTAGTAGACAATTATTGTTGATATATGTAATTTTATATGTAATTTTAAGCCAAACTTGAATTTTGAGGGGGAAAAAATTAATTGTAGCCAAATTAAACATTAGCACTGGATGACACCATCGGGACACTTATCGGATAAAAGGGCAAAGAATAACAATTTCACTTGAAGATGTAAATAAAGGCGGCACAATTTTTCTGACCTCTGCAATCAGAGGAGACTATAATTGTTGCGTAAAAAAAAAAACTTAGTCCTGACCGCAGAAATACTAGTTATAACCGAAATCTCCATAATTTGTTCAGAACTAAATCATTCCAGGCCGTAATTTCTTAGTGAACAGTGCAAACGCTGACAACAACCGCTTAATAAATGTAATTTACATTTTTATGTGCATTTTGTTGTTATTTATTCAGCTGTTTTGAGGGAATAAACATCGTAGCACATGTGCCAAAAAATAAATAAAATTCGTGAACAGACAACAAAAAACAAGACTGAAGGTCATATGATGTTAATGGTTTCCCAGAAATATTTCGTAAGGATGTCATGATGTTCTGTTTGCAGCCCACGAAGGGTTGATGGTTTATCTTCATAATTAATGTCCATCAAAAAGGAATTCTCTCCCACCCCCCTCCCCCGCCCCCACCCCAAAAAAAAAATTGAGGGGGGGGAGGGCGCATTCCCAATGTGTGGGGAGACCCTTCTAATGATGGCGACAATTAAAAAAAATAAAATTGAATATCATGCACCACAGTTTACTTACAGGTCAACTGTCAAGTTAGCCTGTCGTCTAGTGTACGGTCATGCCTTGTTTGAAACCTGCAGACTAGCTTCGTAATTAAACTTTTAGAGTATTGTGGCGTTGCTATCACTTTTTAAGCTAGAAATATGAGAATTCCTAATTTTATGTTGCTTCACTCGAGACAGTCACACTAAAGCGATTTTTTAACTAATAAAATTATGGAAGAAAACAAGTAAAAGGGGCTGGTTTATTTTGAAACGAGGAACAGCCTCTTATTATTAGGTTTTCATTTTTCACTTATGAAAGGAGGAAAAGTTCCTTACGACGGTTCCTTACGGAAGTTCCTTTTCCAATGCACTAATTGTGTCGGAAGAGATCGTCTAATCTCCAACGAAAAAAAAATGGTTTTGACCATTAAACAGCTGGTGGGAGGGACCTTTAAAAGATTAAGACCATTGGCGGGAAGTAGAAAAACATCGTAACTCAACTAAACTTAAAATGCAGACTCAACTTTATAGCACGACTCGAATTGCATCATTGTCTAAAGCCCTTTAAAGTCTAGATTTCATGGCTTTTGCTCCTGTGCTTACGCCTTGTTTTTTATTTGAATTTGAATTCTCATTAGGTGGTATTGGTATCTTTTTTTGCAAACCTTTCGCTTAAAGCCACTTTTATGAGACCACTTTTTTTAAGTGAATTACAAGATGTTATATCACTTAAATGATTCATAATAAGCCTTCTCCACTTTTCCCCTTCTCTACTGCTCGAATACACTGTACAGTAAAAAAAAGGGAGTTTCCATTGTTTAGCGTACAGGCATTGGATGCTTGAGGTGACTTGCAGGGATTGTGCTTGGTTCACTTTGGGTGTCTCAGCTCACACAGCATTGCTCCAATTTCCCTTCTTATTTTTTTGCGCTGACTAGCATTGTGAAGTAGTTGGCTGGCTTCCCGCACGGCACATTCCTTTTTCCTTTAATTACAGTAGGTATCCGTGCGTGCACAGCTGTTTGCACGTCTCTTGCACCAGGGTTAAGGAGACAGCTGAAAGCAAGCTAGCGAGCTGCACCATGTGTTAAGTTTTGGTAACAATAGCCCAATCCGGGATCATAATTATTGCTTTGATTTGGTTTGCAATAAACCACTATGACGATGGTTGAGCTACCAAATGAGAAATCTGCTCGAGACGTGAATGGTGCCTGTTACGCAGCAAAGTACATCATGGCTAGTACAAGATGACAAATTTTCGAAGTGAACGTTAAGAAGTGTTTGATGCACTTGGCCAACGGCATCCACTTGGTAGCCATTTAATGATTCTTGGATCCATGGTTAGCCTGTACAAATCTTGTATTGTGGAGCATTTGTACGCTTTTAATTTCAAAATATAAATAAGTACACATCGAAAAGTAAACATATGTACGCTTACATCCAACAGTGGTTTGGTAAAGTTTTGACTAAACGTGATCTCCCTGCATTTCACCTATTCTCCTTACTGAAGTTGCTTTACTTGGTCTGCTACATCATTTGTTTTTTTTTTTGATTGGGTGTTTTACTTTTCTCATTGCATGGCTAAAAGGCTATCTGTATTTTTCTTTGCTTCATTTCACAGGAATTGGACCTTTCAGGTATTCACTTCAATTTTCATATCTTTTTAGACGTCTAAGGAAGATAAAGGAAGACCAGAAACAATCAGCCCTGAACAGAGCAGTGAGAAAGGATTTTATTCTCCCAAGCGTGTTGGCGGACTGCGCCGAGGCTATCACTCGGAAGGGTACTTTTCAAGTGATCAAGATGATGATCTGAGTGCCAGGAGCGAATTGGGTGCGCAAAGGTCTAAGAGGTTAGAGAAAGGTAAGAGAAGTGTAGGTGCGGATGGAGCTAAGAGTTTGCAAAAATCGTGCTATTGCCCTACGTTGAGGTTTGTACGGATTCTTGGAGACTGGAAAAATGCCCTATCCCTTGAACACTCATGAAAGGAGTGATTCCTTAAACAAGACTTGCACACTCTATCAGCGCTCGGTTTATAGATTGCAACCTATAATTCAATTTTTTGCATGCAGATTACTAGCCTATATGTTTTAAAAATTAATTGATATTTTGATTTTCTGTATTTATAATTGCTGTGTCTAGAATTACCGGTAATATGTGGAATGGTTTTGATTTTTTAAGAATAAAGTTTTATTTTGAAATAGGAAAGTTGTAGAAATTTGTATACCAATGCGAATAAATCGTACAATCGAAAGCGCTCAATTTCAAAGTAATTGGTAGAATATCTTTCTTTAAAATTGTGCGTTTCTGATTGTACGGTGAACTTTAACCTACAAAGTAAGCGACATGTCATTTTTAAATGTAAAGCTAATAATAATAAAAAAAAACAATGAAATTGAGAGCAGTGAATTGTAGGAATTACATGTGATCTAAGATAGCAGTAAAACTGTGCTGCAGTACTCCAGGGCATGCAAGCTCATATGTGGCTAGTTTGTTGCATGCCACATGTGTCTGCAGTGCAGTTTTTACTGCTCCCAGAAATACTTTTAGTTGGGCGTATTTCGTTTTAAATAATGCTCATTGTCCAGAACAACTTTGATAGCTTGCTACATGAGGTCTCCCACTATCGTTACCGACTCAGCATTTTTGGTTACATTTTGATCACATTTTCATTTTGATAGGTTCTGCTTGGGAGCCGGAATGGAAAATGTTGTTCCTTTTGTTTCTCAGTGGTTGCTACTCTGTGAAAATATTAAGGTGATATTTAATTACTTTGAGGTAATTAACGTTATTTAACAAGCATAAAACCAGACTGGTTTCAACAAGCTAAAGAAACTACTGCTTGTCAAGCAGATTGTGGGTCTTGAGCTAAGATTTTATGTTCAGCCATCGAAATCTTCCAAGTCCCGTCCAAGTTGGGCAGCTGACTGGTGGATCTTGGGGGGTTTGAAGTCTTTCGGGGCATTTAAAAAAAAAAACAATTTGTTCATAGGTCTCTTAAACCTTTTGAAAGCTTCTTTAAAGTCAAGTTGGTATTCGATTAGGGTTGAAAAGGGTTGTGGGTAGTGTTGGGCGGTACCCAAAATTTTTGTGACGATGCCGGTACCAGCCTAGGTACCGCGGTACTCGGTATTTAACGGTTCTTAAAATTTGGCGGTACTCCTTCGGTACCAACGGTATTTTTTTTTGATAGCCTAATCAAACTAATTAAGGTTAGAAATGGAATCATCAATTTCATTTACGTATAGCCTCCTTCCCCCCCTCCAAAAAATACACATAAAAAATAATCACCAAGTAGGCTACTGAACTTTGAACTGAACTTTATTTGTCTGTTGGTTCTTACACTGGTTACACTGATTGGCTCCACTTTTGTGCATTGTTTAGAATTACAATTTTACCATTGTTGATCTTTAACTATTACACTGCTTTGAGCCCTACAAAACAAGGACTGGCTGAACTATTGTTATAATTTTAGCGCAGTTTTTTTCATATTAAAACTATACCGGTATTTTAACAAGGCACGGTATTTGGTACCGTTGCATTTTTGGTACCGCGGTACACCGTGAGAACCGGTATACCGCCCAACACTAGTTGTGGGTATCTATTGTGAGCAGAACTAAATGTGGTAGAATTGGAATGGTAGAGGCCTTCTCCACTTTTGCCCCATCCTGTGTACCGACCTGGTTAGTTGAAAATGGAACAAGTGGGTTAATAGTTAAACAATGGAAAGTGAACAGTTGTTGACTATGTGGGTGCCAGACAGTTTGCAGGTCACCATTGCTAAAGGGGAAAAAATAATAAGATAGATAACATACATAAATTGTGTGCTAATAAATACTCATTTTATGCCACAAAACTGACTAAATTGAATTGAAAAGAATGAAATGCTGTTTTTCACTTTGGAGGCATGGGGGGGCTTGCTGCTCCAATGTGCGTACGCCCTAGAGCATGATTGCACTAACTGTTTATCAAAAATAATGTCTCTTTTGAGTTGCTGACAAGAAACTGTCTTTTTAACACAATTGAAGAAACACAACTAGTAATAACATTTTATTATTTTGGTTTTCAGATCTAATGAAGAATGGTCCTATTATCCAACACTCGTCACATGCGGGAGACAAGACTCGTCCCAATAGAAAAGGAGATGGTGGGTCCCTGAATTCATCGGCTGCATTTTTAATCGACAAAATGTTCAACACTACATCAGTTAAGGCACCACCTCCTTCACCGAGAAAAAGTGCCGAAATTTCGAAGAAACCCAGTGAAGCGTCGGTTAAATCTTCTGTTTCGAGTTCACGCACGGAAGGAAGGATGCCTTCGCCCCCATCTAATGTAGGAAGTGTAGTTCGGCCTTCGGTTCTTAACGTGAACTCATCTTTCACAGGCAGCAAAGAAACCACTGTTGTAACGATAAAATCAAGTGGTAGGAATGGTGTAAATAACAATTCGATAAATGTCTCTGATGACGATGATGGTAAGGACAATGTGAGTGAGACGGGAACGTACACAATTGACAAAGAGAGTCCCAGCTTAGAGTTGCAAGAAGCTCGGCGAAACATAGACAAAGTGTTTGGTATTACTCCTGAGGAAGCAGAAGAGGCTGTGATAACGGGTCCTCGTGGCATTATGCAAGAAATGATGGATAGCCCTGCGAGTAGCTCTTCAAATTCTAAGGTGAGTTAACACCACAAGATAATGTTAATTGCTGTTACGACTTGCAATGTACTCAATATAGTAACCCTTTGAGCTAAAAAAAAAAAAAAAAAAAAAATTCTGCTTGAAAATGAACCTTATAACTGCAGTATACTCTCGATATACCATGTAAAGGTCTTTTCACATATTAAAAACCATCCTTAAAAGGAACTAATTTACAGAACACTGTGTCTCAAAGAAATCGGTGAATTTGTCGGACAGCGAAACGCTGAACAGTTTTATATTGTATCACCGAACAATGTAAAACTACAGTTTGACACTCACTGCCCTCGCAAAACAATCATAGCAGATGGTATTAAGATTTTGTTTGTCAGGTTTTTACACTCTGAATAAGGAAATTTGTAATCTCTTTACTCGCAGTTTGTTGTAAAGGAACCTTCTGTATTAAAAACTCTGTATAAAGCACCATTTTTTTGGTGCAGTAGGTTGTTCGTTGTAAAGAAAGCCTACTGTATTTGGTTGTCAACTTTTGGTTCTTATGGTGGAAATTCCTCTGTACGGAGAACTTCTTCATAAGGAATAGCACCATATAAAATATCTTAGTACCGAACTAATTTACGAAACACTGTATTGATAAACAAATTTTTACAAGTGGAGAAAAAGCACAGTCCAGTTCTCACAGTACATTCATCAGTATGAAAATGGAAATCTGGTAGGCAATGCGCACCTTTGTAAGTTGTTGTATTGTTGCCAGCAAGAGAAGTTGCTCTACCACTGTTGGACTGTTGTAAGAAACTTGCATTGTATTAGGCGCTTATGCGTACACATCCGTGGGACATTGTAAAGCTTGCTTCATATTCCTCCCTACACTTTACAGGATCGTCTGGGGCCGATGCTACTGATTTAGCTCCAGGCCAGTTGATATAATTAACATCGCCAAAATCATATTTTACCGAAGCAATGCCAAGAAGCATTAATTCCCGGGTACGCACAAGCACTGGCGTGGAGCCAGGACATTCGGAAATGTTTTTAATTGTTTAAAAAGTTTTTTTTTCAAGAGTTTAAAACAGCTTAGGGTTTAAAGAAAACAGTAGTGACTGTTCAGGGAACTCTTAATGGAGCAATTTGTCGTCAGTTGATAATATGGTTCGCTTTTCTTTTGGATGTTTTGTTTTATTTTTATTTTTTTATTTTTGTTTTTTTTTATTTTTTATTGTTTGCAAAGTAGGGTACAAGCCTATATTGAAAATCGTGTTGTATCTTCACCCAGTCTGTGAAATAGACCATTTTTTAAAATGTTCGCAATGCTGCGGCCCTTCTTTCGCAGTAAGTGAGGCAGCAACTTCGAAAATAACAAAAAATAAATAAATAATCATTGTTTTCACAGCCTGGGTGACAGTTCCACCATCACCATATTCAACAGAAATCCGCGCCTGCAAAACAGGGGTTTGGTTTTATTTTAACGGAGAAAACACATTTTTCATTATGTTCTTATTGACATGTGGTCTAAACGGAGGTTGTCGGACACTCCTGCCAGATTTGTAAAACTTCACGTGTTGATTTAATTTCACCGTATCCTTCACAATGTCACATGCTGGTTTGTCTGTGCACTGCTGGCAGCGTTTGTTGTAATTATTAACGTTATCTACTTTTGCGATAATTTCAAAGTCTTTCCTTGGGCGCGAGGTTTTAAATATTTGTTTCGGAGAGACGGATGCCATTTTTTAAACTGCCACGGTAGCGATAACTGTGTGCCTATTTTCAAAATTGAAACAGATGAGTTAACGATTCCCAGTAAAATATTCCTACTTTCGGTATTACAGGTCTTTGTCGACAATAATGCATACCGTAAATCGCCTAATAAATGCCCTGGCTTTGCTAACGCCCACCCCCCAAAAATACCGGTCAGAAATCGTGTAGTAGCTTTATTAACCCCCTCCCCCCCCCCCCCATCACCAATCGGGTGTTTTTTAGTCAATCGTGAAATTGACTAAAAGCTTCAAACGTTTAAAGAAATAAACGTATTATTCTTTTAAATCTTGGTTTGTTCTACAGCAAATTTAACTAAAAGATTCATAAATTTAAAGGGCAGTTACATCCATTTTGACATGCATGCTTTACTTTTGGATCATTTACACTATAACTAAACACAAGAATTGCAGTAAGAATACGGTACGTACGTCCGATACAACAATTTCATTATTGCATCACCAAACCACTACATGGAGAGCGCCATTGTTTTGCTGGAACGCACAGAAATTAATGCCGACTGAAGTCACTCTTCGATTTCGACTAGCAGCCGATTGAGATAGCTCTATTGGCTGTGAGAGCTCGAGCGTCTGAAGGCCATAGTTGGCCGACAGTTCTAGTGGCCAGCTAAGGCCTTCGGACGCTTGAGCTCTCACAGCCAATAGATCTATCTCAATCGACTGCGAGTCGAAATCGAAGAGTGACATTTGTCGGCATTAATTTCTGCGCGTTCCAGCAAAACAATGGCGGTCTCCGTATCATGTTTTGGTGATCCAATAATTAAATTGTTGTATCGGACGTACGTAACGTATTCTTAACGCAATTCTTGTGTTTAGTTATTGTGTAAGTGTTCCAAAAGTAAATCATGCATGTCAAAATGGATGTAATGGCCCTTTAACGAAATCAACATTTAATTCAACATGTTTCACGGGAGCATTTGTAATCGCGGAAAAGTCGGCAATATTAGGCCTATGCGATCAATCATTGATGTGCGTATATGGATTCAGTCTAGTGAAAGCGCTATACCTTTTCTTATTTATTCTCAAATTTATAGTTTATTAGATCGTCCTCCTTCCAATATCTAACACAATTCAAAGTTAAAACTAATTTTTAACCATCACAAACTTTCAAAACAGACACGCGATTCAAGACCGGAAAACGCCAACCGGAGTAACGTCATAAAGGACGCGGTGGACCGGATGTTTCAAGCACTTACACAGTCTGGACGCTTCCACCACTTCGCGTCCATTTCCGACGGAACTTCCGTCTTGGACGACAATATGTAACTCCATGGTGATAAATGTCAACACAAGCGTTTCCCAGTGGTGAATCGCGTTGTCTGTTTTAAAGGTTTGTGATGGTTAAAAATTAGTTTTAACTTTGAATTATGTTAGATATTGGGAGGATGACGATCTAATAAACTAAATTTGAGAATAAAAGGGAAAAAGGTAAAACGTTTTCTCTAGATTGAATCCATATTACGGACATCAATGGTCGATCCCACAGGCCTAATATTGCCGACTTTTCCGCGATTACAAATACTCCCGTGAAGCGTGGTGATGGTTAGAAATTAATTTTAACTTTGAATTAGGTTAGATATTGGAAGGATGAGACAATCTAATACACTAAATGTGAATAAATGAGAATAAAACTAGTGTGTTAATCCTAGATTGAACCAAGATCTTGCACGTGAATAATCAACTTTTCCACGATGGATTTTGGCCTCAACGGCCACCCAAAAACATACGTTCTTCAGGTCAGAAATCTTGTAGTAGCTTTGTTAACGCCCCCTCCACTTTTTTATCTAATTAATTTTAGCCGCCCATGGGCGTTTAATAGACGATTTACGGTAGTTTCCTCACTGCAAACTACTAAGCTAAGCTTACTTATTGTTATGCATTAACTTTAAAATTAAAACATGAATGGGTTTGAAATAGAGGAAGTGTTCAGGTAAAAAGCTTAAAAAGCTTCTTGGCATCATTGTGTGAACCATCCCTATATTAACCAGAAGCAGCAATCGGCCTACTTCTGTATTTCTAAAATTTGCCAAATCCATCTGTTAGAGAAAGAGGTTAAAATATTTTCACTTCCATCCGAAAATACGTACCTTTAGTTATCCTATACTATAAGAGAGAGTTTCCCAGGAAAACCGTACAGCTGAACGCGAGAGCGACCGACGGAGCGAGCGCGAGCTTCTGAGATCGCCCACTAGATGCCGCTACTAAAAACTCGCTCTCAAACGAAACCACTTTCAAAACGAAACTAGGACGAAAGTAGCGCAGGACGCTACTTTTTGGTATGTACGCTAAGCGATGCTCAACAGGACGAAGTTGAGCATTTCTTAGCGAGTTAGCGTACATACAAAAAAAAAAGGCATTTTAACGTTAATTTACCGCTAAAGAAGAACCAAGGCAACCTGGAATAGAAGTTATTTTCCTCGCTCAGGTGTCTCCGTTGGCCTAGAGAAGAACTGCAAAGTTTCGAAGACCGCCTATAGATGACACTACACAATGATTGCTTGCGCTTCACGGCCATCATACCAAAAGGTGACGATCAAGAGCATACATTTACGAACAATTTCTCCTTCCATTCTTTGCAGTTTAAAAAAAAATTGGCATCTTAGCGTACATACCAAAAACATAATGCAATGTCAACGTTAATGTACCGCTAAGAAGAACCAAGGAAATTTACCATTGCTTACCTACGAAGCAAATATAAGAACCAAAGCAAACTGGGATCGAAGCTAATTTTCTACCCCGCATTAGGATCCCGGGCGAAGCCGGGTACTTCAGCTAGTTGACTAATATTGTTCATTTAGACTCGTACTAGTAAAGCTCAAACTGAACACAGGTAATGCTCAATTGTATTTCACGAATCTTTGATAGGCTATATGATGAAAAGATGTTAATTCCAGTCCTATTTTCAGCAGGCTCTCATGAAAGTGCTTCTTACTGTTTACATCGTTGTTTCTGCTCTTGCCATTTTCGTTAGCAGACGATGACGCAGGCTGGTACGGTAGCCTACTGTATTCACTGGATAGTGACTCGCGCGTGCTCTCTTTGTGAAATTTTCGCATAAAACGCTCGCCCAACTCAGATGCCAGATTCTTGTATTTGATGGGCTTTGTAGGTTCATTAAAGACTTCCCAGACTCTAATTGGTGCTGGATATTAAGTGATTCTAGCCTTCTTTGGTGTCCATCTCTCCTAGAATTTAAGGCTAAAAGGGTTGTCGTTGTACTCCATTCAATCGTGTGGCCAGTGTCCATGCAGCGAGATGTAATACTGTTTGTTTCGTTATGACTTCTTACATCTGCCATATGCTGGCTCCCTCTTGTGCGCACTCCTTTTCGTGTTTTTACCTATGTATGCAGTATCGCCCTTACTGCATGGCATTCGATCACTCCCATTGATGTGTTTTGGACAGTTCCAAGCTCATCTTCCGTTGCCTTTTTCTCTCTCAATCTCACCGTTGGTGTTCCACAGGTTTTCGCATGAGCATCGACTTCATGTTTCCATTTCTAGTAGGTGGAAAAGGCTGTGAGATCAAGAGAGAAAAAGGTGATGTAAGATGAGCTTGGAACTGTCCCAAACACACCAGTGGGAGTGTATCGGGTGCAACAGAGGGAGTGCGATGCTGCATACATATATGAAACGGGAAATGGAGGACACATAAGAGGGGGCAAGCATATGGCAGACGTGAGCAGTCAAGACGAAACAAACTGCATCGCATCTCGCTGCATGGGCACTAGCCACACAATTGAATGGCGTAAAACAACAACAACCCTGTTAGTCTCAAATTCTAGGAGAGATGGACGCCTAAGAAGCCTAGAATCACTTGCTATCCAGCACGATTTCTGGGAAGTCCTTAATGAACCTACAAGTCCCATCCAATCCAGGAATCCGGCATCTGACTAGCCATGAGGTTGGCGAGTGTCTTAAACGAAAATGGCACAAAGAGAGCACGTGCGCGTCACTATACCCAGTGAATACAATAGGTCACGGTACCAACCTTCGTTGTCGTCTGCTAATGAAAATGGCAAGAGCAGAAATAATGATGTAAACAGTAAGAAGCACTTATTATGAAAGCCTGATGAAGATAGGACTGAAATTAACATCTTTTCATCATATAGCCTATCAAAAATTCACTAAATACGATTAAGTATTTCCTGCTTTGAATCTGAGCGTTACACGTATGAATCTGAATTTACAACATTTAGCGTAATGCAATGGTTTATCATTTATTTACGCCCCTATGCCAAAAATCTTAATAAAAAAAGCTTCCATAGTTCACCACCAGATGACCACCTACTCGTCACACAGCAGGCATTGCTCCTATCGGTTTAGGCACGCATCAACTCGGTTATGCCGTCGCTTTGCTAAAAGTTTTAAAATGCC
Source organism: Lithobius niger (assembly GCA_023313725.1). Taxonomy (NCBI): domain Eukaryota; kingdom Metazoa; phylum Arthropoda; class Chilopoda; order Lithobiomorpha; family Lithobiidae; genus Lithobius; species Lithobius niger. Next base: position 33,945 of record JAHWFP010122170.1, read on the forward strand.
CAACTCAAAGAATTTTGAGTATTAATTTGAAGTGTGTTCGCATCTTGAAACCCACCTTGGTGGCTGTAGCGAACTTGAGGGGGGGGGGGGGGGTTAAATCCTCAATGTGTAAGAGAAAACCATTTTTCCTGACGGCTCCTATTTATTAATGAAAGCGTTAAGGTTAAAACATTGAAAGCTTTTCAAATCTGGGATCATTAAAAAAAAATATGTTAGTCTAGTTTAAAAACATACGCAGCTAATGCCACAAGTGAACCTGTTATATTTAAGATTCATTTGTTTAAAATCGGCCCGTAATGAAATTTTGGTTGTTTTCGTCACCGCGAGTTTCGTTTGTTGAAGTGACCACGTTGCGCCTGATTGCTCCTCAGTATTATAACCACTGGATTCACTCATAGATACCACACACAAGTGGCAGCAGCCCGGCGTGAAGCGCGTGTTGTAACTATTTACTGCATCAAGTTAATTTTTATCTTTAGTGATTGTAATTTTTAGCGGTTGGCTATTGTTCCTGCAATAATAGCATTACTTTCATCCCTTGATTAAATTAGAAGGATGGGCGTTTACCCGAATGTAAGACTAGCTGAAACTTTGATGAAAATTCTAGCAGTGGGCGTTTGTTTTTCATAGCATTTATGGTAAATTCGTATGTATGTCCAGGTGTTTTGTCAGGACCGGCACCTGATCTTTCGTGGACCGGTGCCTCCACGGACCACACTTTGAGAACCGCTGCCCTAGGTTACATGCACAGTGTTTGCTGACGTTGTCGGTTGTATAATTATCGGTTAAATCCTTGCAGTGTCTGTCTTTAGCACACTGAGAACGAAGTTAAGAAAACCGAGCGGACATGGAGACATCTGATCACAAATGAGAACATCGCGAGAGAAAATGAATATTCCGAATCCGATAACGTAGAAAGTGATAATGTCTCCCATTCTCAAGGATCTAACTCTAGAAAAAATAGTTTCCTACTATCTGCGAAATATTAACTTTCATTATATGCTAAAATTGTTTAGATTTGCTATTTTATGCCTGAAATGAATTTTAAATCATCAAGTTCCATTTCAAAACTCATTAGATTAGTTTAGCTAATCACCTGCTCGGAGCGCTGCATTGTGTCGCATATACGCTAGTATAGCAGACTGTTCTCTCGTATTGTTTTCAGCGCTCGGGCACCACCCATTCAGAACAACATAGTTCACATCTAAACATTTTCAACAGCATTAAATATTGCACTTTTTTTTAATGTTGTGGGAAGCAAACGAATTTGCCCCCCAAAAGGGGAAGGGGATTGACAAGACTGTCGTTTCCACCTACGCAGTTGGAATTGTCCCGGCGCCGATCTCCGTCATGTTAGCTCAGTTGATACGCTAATGTAGAGGGAGAAAGAGTCACGACGGTTGCGTAGCCCCTCAGAGTCCGGGATCGAAGCCGTCTGGTTACGTCGCCAACAACTGATCAGTGCCAGGAAGTGAAACTAGTTAGTAGTAAGAAACTTATAACAACCCATGACGGCAAATCTTGGTTTATTCAGGTTAGTGATTGTGGCGACGTCATCACATGGGAGTAAAAATTCTAGAAAAGGTTTAAAGCCCTAGAAGACAATCTTCTTTACATGGTTGTGGGCTATACTGTGTCAATCAGGGTTCCTGATTCTACGTTAGTTAGAACATGGTAAAAACAGTCGGCAGTAGAATTTCAAGGCCAAACATGGCGGAAATTCTGCTGATGGGTCTTAATGTTTTGAACCGTTCGACAGCTCGGCTCAGTGAAGAAGGAAGCTTAATAATAGCTTAATAGAGGATACAACGGTATTACGCTAAGCATTGTCGGCTCGCACGGACATGTGCGTTTGTCATTTACTTCGGATTAATCGCATAACACTCTGGCATATCCACACATGACGCAACAACAGTGAAAACGTGTGAAGAGGTGCAACCTCATTACAACAGCCCTGTGACGTTACATAACGATTCCCGTCACAAACCCCCCCCCCCCGTGAGGTAGTGGCGGTTCACAGGTTTACACATCACAAACGTTGCCCTTTTTACTTAAAAGGTGTGATATCCACGTAAAACACAATATGATGGACGTTTACCATCTACCTTATGGCGGACATTTATCCTCAATATTTTACAGATATCAGTCACTATTCTATGACCAACGTCCCACATTAGTAGATTGTGGTTTCGACCAACAGCCTCTGTACATAAAAGGAAAGGGAAGACCAATAATCTCTAGTTAAGGGTAATAGGGTTAATTGGTTTGGTGCCTTATACAAACAATGTTGAACAATGTTAATAAAACAAGTGTTGTTAGTTAATTGAACACACTTATGAGCTACTGGGAGGTGTTTCGTCTTGAAAGTTTATGACAATTATGCCTCGCTCATCTAGTGGGTAGTTGGGGGCTAAGACCCCTAATACGCCTGGAACATCTAGTTGAGACCTGGGGGATTCTGCCCCTAGGGCCTGGGCCAACGGGATTGTGGTTAATTGGGTTATTATTGACAACATGGAGTGGTGCCACATGGATTGGGGGGTTTTGTGGTTGTGCTGGTTGTTGTTGAGGTTGAGGAACGGGAATGGGAAGCTGCTGGGCCACGTCGTCTTCATCACTTTCAGATGAATCATCGAGATTAATTACGGCTATTCCGCTAGGATAGTCAGAGGAGGGGGGCCCGTCCAATGACCAAGAGCTTGGCACATAGTGGGGTCCGTGGCCAAACAGTTCCGACCCGTTCCTCTCCTCATAAAAATCGACATTTTTTCCCTAGACAATCTTCTGCAAGAAGGGGTCATACAGTTTATAACCATGTCGGACATAGTCATAGCCAAGGTTTATATGGGGCTTTGCGGTTGGGTCAAATGTCCCTCGCCTGGCTTTCTCTATGTGCAAATACACCAGACAACCAAACCTTCGATGTTTAAATATATTGGGGGGCGAGCCTCCCCATTTTTCAAGCGGGGTCTTACCATCCACATGGACTTTAGTGCTCAGACAGTTGCGTGCGTCAACTGCCGCAGTGGTGCGTCTGCCCAAAAACAAGTCGGCAGGTCAGCATCACTTAAATATGAGCGGACAATGGTTTTAATCACCCCGTGAGCCCATTCAACTGGTGAGTTTTCTTGCGGGCAGTGCACCATGGGACGTAAGTGGGTTATACCTTTCTGGGTACAGAAATGACTAAATTTTGCGTTAATAAAGTCCTTCTCATTATCGCTATAATCGAAAACGTCTGACTTGTGCACAATAGGGATAACGAAGTATCTCCTACTATACAAATCTACAATTGTGAACAAGTAGTGTTGATTACCCAAGCCAGCCACATTAGAAGGTCCCGTTATGTCAAGATTCCATTGTTCCATCGGCTTGCGAACAATAGGTCCGCTTAAACGGGGGTGAGGTTTATGCCTTGTTTTTGTTTCGGCACATACTTTACAGAAGGGGCTAGGTTTCCCTATTAGTTTGGGCCCTTTTACAGCATTATCTCGATAAAGATTTCTAATTCTTTCATGGGAAGCATGCCCTGGGCGTCTGTGCATCATATCGGCAGTACATGTGGCATTACCCCCTAACATGAATAAGAAGCACTTTGTACGCCCACCGCATCAAACAATCTCTGGTTACCAATAAACACAAACACTGCGGTATGTAGTCGGCCCAGAGATACATAGTTCACTTTGGCCTCAGGAATGTATGTTACATTTCTAATACCATTGGTTTAGTAAACTTAATATCCTTCTTATTGAAACCATCTATGCTTATATTTCCTATCTTATAGCCTAATACAGTCGTACCATTTGTGGCTAACCCCACATTCACAGTCTTACACGTGGAGATGTCCACTATACCTGGGATGAAGTTAAAACGTGAGTATCCGCCCCGCTATCGAAACGGAAAGTATGGGTATCTAAAACTGAAAGAGGATGGCAAGTTAAGCCATAGGCATTTTCATGATCCATTGCATGAGTAGACTCACTAGTCTGTGCATTCTGAGGGTTATGCGCACGACTACTGCGTCCCCCCCTTTCCCTCTGAAAACGAGGTTTTGTGGGGTTATTTAGCTGTTTCATATCTTGACCACCAGGGCGATTATTGGCGCAGCGATCGCTTGGATGCCCATAGCCCCAACAGGAACAGCACCTAACCCCTACAGTGTTCTCGAGGGATTCGGTCGCATTGCGAAAAGCGATGTTGATCGCTACTGCAGGACCAGCAACTTCCGTTAACAGCGTTAATGGTTCTACCTGGTTGAGAGGTTTGGGGGACAACACTTTGTGCTAGGGCGTGCTGTTGAGTTGACTGTGTCATGGTTGGGGGTTGGTATACAGAACCATAACCTGGGGGGCACATAGTATAGCCATAAGGGAGTAACTGCGGCTCTGCAGCCATAGTAGGGAAGGAAGGTACATTGGTTACAGGTACAAAAGAATACACTCATCGCATTCTGTTGCATCTGATCTAATAAAAGTTGCCTGTGGGCTAAGGCGTTCTGGAGGAGGTCTATGCTTAGATTCTGCTGTTGGTATAACATCTCACGGGTTATTTCAAACTGAGGCCTATCAAGACCATCCAATATGGTCATACAGATCTCCCTTTCAGTTATTTGCTTGCCAGTTGCTATACAGGTCTGACTTAGGCCTATAACTCTCGTAATAAATGTTGGCATAATAATAATAATAATAATAATAATAATAATATATAGAGACGATGCTCGAGGCATCCACCCACCCAAATTCCCCGGCGGCAGATGTTAAGTGGAAGACGTACCACCATTATTACAGTTGTTTTTTGCCGCATGAGGGAGGAAACCGGAGTACCCGGAGGAAACCCTCGTGCAACGGGCGGGAAACAACCGGAGAAAAACCCGTACATATACACTTCCCATCGCCAGGATCGAACCCGGGTCTGTACGAAGCCAGAGATGTACACTGGGACCAGGACGCCTATCGAATCTGACGCCCCAGTGCTCGCAGCTATCCGTGCACCCGTGCTACCCAGTGCTCGCAGCACCCGTGGTATACCCTCATTAGGTTGTATCTTGGCTTTAGAAAATTGCCTGTACAAAAACTCTCCATAATTCTGGTGCTGCTGACCATAACGGTTTCTCAGGGTGTCCCAAATTTGTTTTGCACTAGTTACACCCTGGAATTGGAACAGTATGGCCGGGGAAATAGTTTGGTACAAAAAACAAATGCTGTCCTCATTTTTTGTGTTATATGCATCAATGACTGCTGCCTGTGCGTTTGCAGCAGGTGGATCATGGTCCAAAACAGTTCCCCAGCCATGTTTGATTTTGAAACCGTTAATTTTTGTAGCCCAGGTTTGGTAATTGGATTCAGTAAGAATCTACACCCTTATACCCTTATTGGTTGTGGGATTGGCGCTTGTAATTGCACCTGCTGCAAAGGGTAGTTACAATAAGCCGTTTTTCAAAACACAAAATGAAGACGTAGTTGGAGACGGAGAACGGACTGAAACTTAGTGCCTGAGGAAGACAGATGTGAAGCAGTTATACCACCAAACTTGCTAAAGCTGTCGAAAATTCGCAAGATATTGTGAGATCGAGTTTTTAAACGATCTAATATCTTAACTTGGTGAAGATGAGTGTTAATCAAGTTGGACATAAAGTCTCGGAAAATACAATAAGCCATTGTCGTTTTCGTACCTCAATGCACTAGATAAACATAAAATTAGGTAATATCAAACAAAATACAGTATCTCACCTAGACTAAATATTTTAGGTTAGGGAAATCAATGTTGCTGAAATAAAGGTCATGCCATTATGCAAAAGTCGTATACGTTCACAGACGCAATATTGCCCACAGGCATGCACAGTAGCGCATTAATATACTGTGAACGAACTAATACCGTAAATCGTGTATTAAAAGCCCAGTTGAAGCTAAAGCCCACCCCCTAAAATGCTGTAAAGTCAAAATCATGAAATAGTAGAGTTAAAGCCCACCCCTCAAATTGTCATTTTTCTATCTAAACGTTACATGATGTGAATAAAGATAGTATTGCTTGCTATGTTTATTGGTCCCTTCCTGTAGTAATAGTGGACTCTTCCTTTAGCACCTAAACAAGCCCTGGGCATCTCTCACCTAAGCCTTCTTCACAGCAATTAAATGGACGTAAAAATTGGTCTTTCAGAGATCGTTCAAAAGCTTCAAATTTTCTGTAATAGATGTCCAGAAAGGTTAGAAAATTGATAATACTTGATTTAAAGCCCACCCCCCTATTTTTGCCAAATTAACTGCATAAGCCCATGAGCGTTTAATCCACGATTTACGGTAAGTACTTAATGCGTAATCTTGTTTTAGGCTACTTACACGTCTTCGCATTAACTATCCTAAATTAATGCATGAAGTTGCTGCATTTTGAAGCACTCACTTCACTTTTTACAAACAAAATTACCGTTACGGTAATACCCTAAAATCCATAAGTAATCACACTAATTGTGAATACAAAATTTTTTTTGTTGCACACAAATCTTGGCTTAGGTGAGGTCAGGTCGTCATGTGTCCTAGTTTCCACTGTGTACAAGGACGTCTTTTCATGGCAGATTCACGTGTCCGTGCAAGTTCCTACAACTTCGTATTCTTGTTTCCTTGTTTTTTTTTTTTTACTGTTCGTCTTGTCGTGGCTGTACCGCTTCTGGTCTGGCGTACCAACCGGCACGTCGCGTAGGGCGTAGCTTTTCTTCCTTTCTTCCTTTCTTCTTACTCTTGGGAACGGGCGGCGAGTCTAGCGTTGTCCGACGAAAGTAAGGCGTCCAATCGGTGCCGACGTACGCTCCAAATAGTCCACGACTATGCTACCAAAATGTGGGAAGCAAACGAATTTGCCCCCCAAAAGGGGAAGGGGATTGACAAGGCTGTCGTTTCCACCTACGCAGTTGGAATTGTCCCGGCGCCGATCTCCATCATGTTAGCTCAGTTGATACGCTAATGTAGAGGGAGAAAGAGTCATGACGGTTGCGTAGCCCCTCAAGATTCCGGGATCGAAGCCGTCTGGTTACGTCGCCAACAACTGATCAGTGCCAGGAAGTGAAACTAGTTAGTAGTAAGAAACTTAAAACAACCCATGACGGTAAATCTTGGTTTATTCAGGTTAGTGATTGTGGCGACGTCGTCACATGGGAGTAAAAATTATAGAAAAGGTTTAAAGCCCTAGAAGACAATCTTCTTTACATGGTTGTGGGCTCTACTGTGTCAATCAGGGTTCCTGATTTTACGTTAGTTAGAACATGGTAAAAACAGTCGGCAGTAGAATTTCAAGGCCAAACATGGCGGAAATTCTGCTGATGGGTCTTAATGTTTTGAACCGTTCGACAGCTCGGCTCAGTGAAGAAGGAAGCTTAATAATAGCTTAATAGAGATACAACGGTATTATGCTAAGCATTGTCGTCTCGCACGGACACGTGTGTTTGTCATTTACTTCGGATTAATCGCATAACACTCTGGCATATCCACACATGACGCAACAACAGTGAAAACGTGTGAAGAGGTGCTACCTCATTACAACAGCCCTGTGACGTTACATAACGATTCCCGTCACAAATGTGCTTTCTTTTCTGACCTTCACTACTACACGTCCATTTGAATATTTTTTGAGCATCTATGTGATGAGAACTTCTCGATACCAGCCAATTGATCTTCACTACTGATCCTCAAGTTTTCTCTTTGCACTTATGCCAAAGCCGGGAAAATTTAGTTGCAGGTTTCATTCAAGGTTTAGTCAGTGTCTATCATATCAAAAACCAAAACTGCTAAAAGGGGCCACCAAGTTCCGAATGGTTCGGCCCTTCAAAGGAGTGATATCAACACACCAAAACATTCGCCAAGTTAATCGCACCGCTTAATAGTTCGAAGGTTAAATGAAAACTAGAATATTGCTACTTTCGGTAGCAATGTTCAAGTTGTCATTTAACGTCCAAAGTATGATTCGGTGCGATTAAGTTGGTAAATGTTTTGGTGGGTTGATATCACTCCTTTGAAGGGCAAAACCATTCGGAACTTGGTGGCCCATTTTACCAGTTTTGGTTTTTGATATATCAGTCCTTTTTTTTAAACTATGTATTGGACTGAACTCCACTACCGTGCAGATGTGTAATAAAGTGGCACGTCAACAAGAAATTGGTTTTCAAGATATTGCTACTACCTTTTGCCTATAAGCCAAACCATTCTCAACTTAGTCACTTCTTTAAAGGTTTTTGTTTTGGTTTTAATTTTGTTGTAATTTGTTTTATTTTGTTAGTTTTGGTGTGTTGATATCACCCTTTGAAGGGCCGAACCACTCTCAACTTGGTGGTCTCTTTACCAGTTTTTGGCTTACTTGACTATGATTTTACAGTTGGTTTATTTTTCGTGAACAATTTCTTTGGCAACGTTGTTTAGATTTATCGTGCTATACTAGTGTGTGTCTAGCCTCGCACGTCAATATACACGTTGTTATTGTCCGAACTTTGGCCGTCCAATGAGAGACGATGCCGATAATACTAACAATGGTTATAACAATATTTTCGTACTTACGCGTCATCCCACGCTATCCACATTACACCCCTAGGTTCCAAACCATAAAAAGTACGCAGTTCGTATTGTACTGCAGCCATTCGTTCAATTTCATAGCTGGAAACCTTCCCGTTATCTCGGTATCAATGAATAATCACCCTATGGAAATTCCCATGGGGATGAGCGAACTAGAATTAGCTAGCTAGCTAGGTAGTTGCACATTTTCAACGTTATTGAGGGTCAGATTTTCCATTGAAAGCAGCTTAGCTGGCTTTCCTACACGAGTTAATTTTTGTCAGGTCTCATTGCTCTTGATTTCAACACAATTTAAGCTTTTGTACTGCATTATTATTTTTCCCCAAGTACCTGAAATGTGCTCAACTATGCTTCAAGATATAAGACACTGACGCTATGGCGTCGTGCTACAATGGTTTGCAACCTCGACAATTGAATGGATGTGATGTTTGTTGCCTAACTTGGCGCGACACACTAGCTTGTGTCTAGATTTATTTTACGCAATATGTGATCAAGTGTTGTGTAGTTTTCCCCCAAAACCAAGACATTAAACAGTATGTAATTTAATTGGTTTTGCTATTAGCCTGGTTAGGAATCTACTCCACGGTTTCCTAATAAAACTGCCATGAACATAGGGCCTTTATCCAGTATGGTCTTACGTTATCAATATTTTAGCCGTAAGCTGCGTAATAAGTTTGGTGTCAGTACAGTAAATATTGGTGTTTTTTACGGTTGCTTATGTACCTGTGGTGCTTTATATAGTTTTAGACTAGTAAATTGCAACACTTATTTTCATATACACTATAGTAAATCTTTGTACAGTAGATAGATGTACTTTGCGCTCAGTGTTTTTATATACCTTTTTGTTTTTTAGTCGGACAGTAAACGTGGAACCCCAACTTGGCTACGTGAGTGGGCAGCTACAAGTGTAACTCACTCTCAACATTCTCCCTCTCCTGACCGCGAGGGAAGCCGCCAATCACCAGTCACAACTGTTGCCATTACTCAAAGAGGTAAAATAAAAAAATAAAAAATAGCGTTGGCAGTATCATACTGATGACAGATGGTTTAGGAAGAGTTGAAGCTATTTTTAAGTGGTGCAGATGCTTCTTTCAAGTTAAACTAGATTGCTTGCATTGTGTTGGGATGCAGAATCCTTGTTTGGATAAGGCACCGTAGTTAGAATAAAAAGGTGTTTCACCGCATGGAGCAATCCCACCCCACATTTCTTTTTTTTTTTCTTTACGTAACCTATTCAAAACTGCTGCATCAGTATCGATACTCGTTTTTGATAACTTCAACAAAAAATTGACCAATTTCGACATTGCAATGGACAGGGCTCGCAGCGTTTCTACTTTTTTCTACTTTTTTTTTTCATTCTTACTTTGTCTGCTTTTTTTCTGGTGTTAACTTCAACTTCGTAAATTATTTTTTAAAGAAATTAGTTACGTTACATAATTTTTTTCACAACGTAGCGTGTTTTCAGTAAGTGTTTGCTTGAAAGCTTGACTGTCGCATGGTGGCGCCAATGACTGGATTTCTCATCACTGCCCGTTCGAGTGACAGAAAAACAGTTCATTCGTGTGCTTGGCTATCGATCGGCTGTTATGTTTTTCACGGTAACTTTTTTTAATTTCTCACTTTCGTTGATTTTTAAACCATTATTTGTTAGTCAAGTAGTTCGATGTGTGAATTATTGATGCTGAGCTCCTTTGGCTTTGAAGTTCGTGTTATAAATTTGGTCTGCTTGGTTTCAGCAAGGAATAAGAGTTAGTTAATCATTCTTGGATTATTTTTTCACAACATGACTATGGCTGTAGTTACTTGTATTATTTTGCGTTAGTGACTTGGCACCATGTAAGTGCGATTAGCTAGCTAGTAAACTACCTTCAAAGTCTCTAAACGTTATCTTACCCTAGTTGTGATAACTAATTTGAACTGTTTTACATTGCCTTTTCTTTCCAGGTATGCGTGAAGTAGTCACCGTAACTCACGGCCAAGCACCACCGCCTTCTCCAATGGGTTCATCTAATGGAATGGTCACAAAATATTCTGTTGGTGAAGGCCAGCCGAGGCCGAGACGCAAACTTCCAACCCCTCCAGTCGATAAACCTCCATTTTCCTTGGTGTCTTCTCGAACCAGTGACATTTCAGACTTGGATGTTTCATCCAGAGATAGAACTAGCCCGCCTAGCACCAGTGAGAAATTAAGTGGTAGAAGCATATGTGCTCAGTCACCTAATGACAATTCGTATGACACAGAAAAATTATTACGTGACACAGAAAATGTAGTGTATGCCATGGAAGCTCGTATGGATCAGCAGCGCTCACGGACTATTGCTCACGGGATGGGATCATCTATCGAATCGTCGCGTGATTCTGGTGGTGAATCTGATGTCGATACCAGTACAGCTAGTTATTGCAACGATTCAAAGACTCACAAGCATGATAAAAATGTCAGCAAAAGACTTGCATCGCAGCTCAAATCCAAATACCAACTAATGGATGAATCTGGACATCATGCTCCCAGACTATCATCTCAGCCAGCAGCTCCTTCTCCCCCATCCAGTGGTAATCGACTAGGCTCGAGATCACGAAGCTTAACTATTGAGAATGAAAGTGCAGCCAACAATTCCGATAATGTGTCGGAATATGAAACAGCTAGTGTTGCCTCCGACGTCTCTAGTAGCTCTGACATTAGTGGTTCCAGTCCAAGGACTCGTCGGAAAAACACAGATAAGGCAGCTCCTGCTTTGAAGTTCAACCGTGCTTTCAGTCTAAGGAGGGCACGTCTAGGTTACCTTTCAGATGGTCCTTCTGAAAAACCCAAGTCTACTCACAGTGCTAGTTCCCACCCTACGCCGCCAGTGCCAAAAGGCAAGAGTGTAGAAACGAAACGCAGCAGGCCTACAACATCTGCGTCTTCAACCGCATCATCGCTATCTCGTAATGATGGTGGCAGATTTAGTTTGCGTGTTGCCAAAAACCCAAAAGGAGGAACTGTGCCATCATCTGGCAGAGCAGATTCCGAATCTACGTCGAAGACGAAGCCCCGCCAAAACGCCAGCGGCGGTATGAGTGCATCACGCAGCAACTCCACCTTGTCAAGTAAAGAAGCCGAGTTGAAAAATTGGCGCCGGAGAAAGGAGTACGACCCTATGAAGGCTGCTGCTGAAGGTCGCCGTAATAAAGACGTTGGTAAGCGTACGAACCAGCAGAGGCCCGGAAGAACGCCCACCCCACCCAACAGTGGTAACAGTTTCCAACGATCAGCGTCCTTCCACGGAACAGAGGGCCTCCACCGGTTCCGGCGGAACACCTTTACTTCAGAAGATGATGTTGCTCGCTCCCTTGAGGATGAAGAGGAATTGGCCATTAGTGCCTCCAACTCAAGTGTTCATCTGGATTCAGATCTGCCTAGTGAACTCTCAGAAATTAGCCTGGTGCAAGTGAACAGCCAAATTTCTGATATGTCCAGCAGAGTGGTAAGTCTTGTGTAATTTGATTCGGTTGTTTTGTAGGCTATCTAAGCCTCACTGCAGTCTGCTTAGTTACACTTGGTTGACTAGCATAGGCGTATTTTGCAATAAGTTTAACCGCTCAAACAACGCTTTGTTTAACTCTTAATGACTATCAGAGGATACTGGGAATTCTGCTGAAGTATTCTTGAGAGAGAAGGTGTGTGTAACAAAAATACTTTCAGATTTTCTCCTTACAATGATTGGCTGCTATAGGTGTGCTGTGTTGCTTTAATAGTAAAACCATACAGCATGTTTTTATTAACCCAGTGAGAAAATGAGCGAGGCCCTCCATCAGGACTAGAGGTGTGCCTGAACAATAATTAGGCTAGTACATTATTATTGAAGGCCAACATAAGGTGCTGTGGTAAGAGTGAACCATGAATGCATTTAAAACATACCGTTGTCTGGGAAGAAGGACTCTTTATTTTTGTTTTCCCTTTTTTTTTGCTATTGTCTAAAAAGTTTATGCTGCTTGTTATTGTTAAGTACAGCAATAGAAAAGATCCTTAAAATTGAAATAGACAGCGGCCACAAAGGAGATACGGTAATTCCTTCTACTGGTAGTTAGTTATAGGATATTTGTTACTGCCATTTGTGCTACAGTGGAACCTTATTTATTCGTGTTGGATAGGACCAAGGAGTCTCGGACGGAGAAAGTTTGTGATATGGCCGACGACTGAATGTTGGCCGTGTAACTATTTAATCATTTGTGCTTAATAAAACAGTAATTTCTGTTTAATACATGTAATGGAAAACTGGCTACATCGCCTTAATTGTACAAAATATTGGTTAGATTTCCCAAGTGTATTCGGTAAACTGCCTGGGTGTCATTTGCATAATGAGAGATTACATCTACATTGTGAACTTCCAGTTTCTCTTCGAAAAACAAAACTTATCTTTGAACAGCTTGGACCCTTTCTATGTACAGATCGTTGTCACTCGCACTCTGATTTTGAATGAGAGATCATTTTTGGAAGATAATTAAGTACTTTGAAAGTTTTTGAATATAATAAATACAGTATAACAGCCTCAGTCGGATCAAGATTATTGGAAACATGAAGTTGAAATGTTCTGGTTTCCTGCTCGTTAATGCGATTTATTAAGATCGCGAACAGAAAATATTTGCGTTTCGTGCTAAACAGAAAGTAAGTTAATTTTTGAAAATATTTGTTGATAACCAGGTTTTGGATAAACAAGGGTCCTCTAATTTTCCTTCAAATAATTAAAAAGCTCTGTATGTATTTGGAATGACCTTGTGTGAACCCTCTGAACTTTACTGATGTGGACTCTTTTATTGATAGACTGTGTTCTTCTTGTTTGTTACTTCTAAATGAAAAGTAAATGCTTAGTTTGAGAGAGTGACTATTTTTCTCAATTTTAAAATCTTAGGAAAAAATTACAAACTGGGGTAAAATTTCTTCAAATTCGATTTTAACTCGTTAAAAACTACAAAGTTTTCTGGAAAAGTATGGTGAAATTGAAAATACCGTTAATTCAGCAATTTTACTTTGGTTGAAGTTCATATTAAAGACAGTCACTTATGCAAAACCAAACATCATCCAAGTTCAACAATTCAAACTTGCAAATGCGTTGGAGGCCATTGCCATTCAATAATGCCAAGATAGGAAAATACTTCTAATGAACGTGCAAAAATAAGCATATCAGCAGATAGGAAGAATAGTGACAGCAGAACTGAATCAAAAACTGATGAAATGCTGGCAAAAATTCATACCTTCATTCAGCAACAGCTCCAGTATTGTGAGGGAGCCAACTCGGACAGTGAGCTTGAGAGCTGACCGAGTTCCAAGGCTCACTGGGAGACGAGAGGGGAGGGGAATTTGAATGTAGTGGACTTATGAAAGTTCGTTGGTAGTTGTTGTTGTGCAAGTCTCATGACTCTTGCCTGAAGAAGACTATCAGTACAGATAGTCGAAAATTTGCACGTTTGAATTGTGGAACTTCGACGATTTTTGGTTTTCATAAGTGACTGTCTTTATTGGTGAAATTGTGTAGGAAAATAAAACTGTTAGTCTGATAAGTACAAATTTGGAGATCTTTCTACTAAATATTGGTTATATTTCCCAAGCGGGAATTCTGTAAACCACCTGGGTGTCTTTTGTGTAATGAGAGCGCGTGATGAAGCTAGTTGATGTTTGGGATTTGTACTGAATGCTGGGTTGCTAGTTGCTGACATAGCCTTCTGTTTTGTATGACCTAAGGGACCGGTTAGGCGTACAGCAGAAGACCACTGCCCGACTGCAATAGTTACCGTGAAGTCTACTAGCTTTGCGGTAGGAACACCTGGAATTTGCATTAAAACTCAGAAACCTTGCGTTGTCGGCACAGGGGCCGAAAATTACAGCAGCTAAACTACTGACCTGATTGTAGTTACTGAAGGTAATGAAAACTGCTATTTCGAAGATTCGGATTGGGATGAAAGATTTAAGTTTAGGCCAGAATTTTCAGACCTGGAAGAGTCTTTTCTCAGAGGAAGCAAAGGTTGTTGGGAGGTTAACGAAATATGGTAGTTCCGTGAATAGAATGTGCAAAGAAAAATTCACTCGACGCCATACTCTCCACACAACCCCAAATACGTTTTGCTGCTGGTGAGCTGACAACTTTGCTTCCTCGGACGCGCAGTCATCCCGAATATGTCATTTCTGAAGACAGGCATCCATATGGGAGCCACGGATACTGGAGGTAGCCAATTGATGAAGGGTTTGCCGCCGAAAATTCAGGCACTCAAAATGCCCGATCTGGAGGTGAGCAAAGGCGAGGTAAAAGTTGGTTGAAGTTCCTGGAACCATTTTTCGACTGCGACATGTTCAAGGAACGCTCATCAACAGGGTGATGAACGGAAAGTAGACGACATGACTGAAGAACACTGAAAAAATTTATCCAAGAAAGTAATCGAGTATGCAGCCCTACATTATTCATTGTTTGTTTGGGTATGAAAAGGTTTGAAATTTGGACTCTGGCTTTGATTGTATTTACGTGTATAATGGTGGGATACAGCAGATCGGTTTCACGTGGACTAGGCAGTGCAGTATCTGAAACCTTACAGGAAAGTTTATTTGTGATCCTTTGCTGTTTTGATTTCAGATCATTTAAACCTTATCTCAGTGTTTCTCAAACTGGGTCGCGACCCCAATGGGGTCGTGAAGAAGTAATCCTGTGGTCGTGAATAGGTTTTCATTACCAGTAACTGAAAAGGCGTAAAAGCTGTAGTTGTTACTGCAGATGAATTTGAAGTGTCAGGCGCCGAGTTACAAAGCGATCCATTTTTATCACCATCCAAACAGTACAGCCGGGTTTCTATAGAGGATGACAGTCTATTGATGATTCGGCCATCCGTGTGCAGGTACGGAAAGTATGTGTACGTAATCTCTTGACTGGAGCACAAGCATAATTAAGACAACACGAACTAACGAAACGGACCAGACTCAACATTGAAACTTAAGATCTAATCAACGGAACTGTATGTATTCTAGGGGTTGGTACAGAGTACAATGATTTGTCACGAGGTGCCGTTGAAAGCACTTGTTATATTTGCCGTTTCTTACCTATTTAGTGGAACTGAATACAATTGTTCATAACCAACAGATGATTAAGGAGAATGAGCTCGGAATAAAATTAACAAATATTGTACCAATTTTGGAACAGTTGTAATCTGAAAAACCAGCACATTGCTTAGACAAAAATAATGGATGTGATGTCCTAGGCGGGGACACACCTTAGCCCAGCGTGGGCACCAATGGTAATAAACACACGGACTACCAGAGTGTAGGCTACAGCTGATAAGACAGCGAACTTCCTGTTTACTTCTCTTTAAATACAATTATAACAGGAAGTCATGTGATGCAACTTAATACAATATATAATTATGGAAGAGCCTATTAGTAGTTAAAGGGTTATCTTGGTAGGGTTAACATATAGACATGAAATTGATGGCTGCCATTGTGGAGCACACAAGTGACGACTCCACAATGGAGTAAACGTTTTTGTAACCCATCTACAATTACAAAGCTTTAAATTTGTATTACCGGTGTGGATGGGTCATTACCCATTTTCCAGTGATCAAATTTGAAAAATTGGGTCGCGGTTAAATAATGTTTGAGAAACACTGCCTTACCTTAAGCATGAAACAATTTCGTATTTGTTTTCTAATTCGTGCTACTTTAGCATGCCATACAGTTTAGATAGCTTGTGTTAATGTTTTGTATCTTCATCAATTACGGTTTGCACAAACCAATATAGAAACAAACTCTTTAATCTTTAGCCTAAATCTTTAGTCAGATTTTGGATCGACTATGGGCAATGGTTGAATATTTGCAGTTAATATATCTATTCATTATATTGACTCCAAAATTTAAAGGGCTGAACAGAACTTTTAATTTGGTCTAACTTGGAATTTCTTAGAATTTAGTGTGTTTAGATTTTTGATTAATGCATGCATCGTAAAGTCGATGTTTAACTCAAGTTCTGGCATTCATTTGATGCGATGATAGTTTTGCCTGCGTGATGGAAATATACTGAAGCGGCTGAAAAGGCTGAACTGCCATTCTTCTTGAATGCTAATGTGTAGATTATTTCATTGAAATGATTTCTTGCAATTTGAACTTTTTTCCTTTCGTCAAAATGTGCCATTATGAGGCATATAAAATTAAATTTGTCATATCGCAGGTTTAAAAGTTTTTTTTTTTTTTTGCAGTTACTTATACTCCGCAGAAATTTTTGATGGGTAGCTTAATGTAGTGTATTCAACAAACATCGAAATGCATCTATGTGAAAAAAAACTTGACATCGACATTGGAAAAAAATATCGTAACAATGCTAATAGAATTTTCCTTCATAATTCTCTTCTGTTCTACATTTGCCTGTGCTCTTACTAAATGTCAATCTCACTCTTTAAGACTTAAGTATGATTTAACCAACTGATAAAATCTTTAAAACACCATCGTGAGTTTGGTAGTGCATTGTAACAAAAAGCACAAAATAAGTTTGAAGCTTTCATAAATCTTAATAAGGATTGGACTTGTGTAGCTATCGACAAAGGTCTCTCGAGCTTGTACTTTGCTTAGTTTGTATTTTTACTTTTCAGACTTCTGAAGAATTTGTGCTGGAAGAGATCCGTCCTGCACCTATAGGAAGGTCAGCTCCATCGAATGTGTCTCATCGACATAAAAACAAGCTAGAGGTAAAGCTAGAGTATTTCTGTTCGGTTTTCCTGCTGTTTATAATATAATTGACAAAACGTGACAGCTTATGATGTTGGACGTGTGCGAAGTATACAAGGGTGGGTTTATAGGGTTGGGTGCAAATTGAGATATATGTATTTCATTGTGGTCATTGTGGTATTTCATTATGGTCAAGATCTTTGCCACTTGAGTGTTGATCTTGACCATACCCACTGGTGAACTGTTTTACTCTTGTAAAATAGTATGTGAATGTCGAGATTGTTAAAAACACAATGGAACTTAAAACCCTTAAATAGAAAAAAAAAACCTGGAGCAAATACTACTTGTCTTCTATCTTGGCTTCTAACTTTAAATAAGTTTATTATCATAATTAATTAATTGCATACACAGGTTCTTGAGTTTTGTCATCTAGACGTAAGAAAACTTATGGAAAATGGGATCTTGACTTTACATTTTTTAAATACCTTGTAGTTTGGTTTAATGTCATTCCTTTTTATTTTAGGCCCTGGACAATTTGGTGATAACAACTATTCACCAGCTTTCTTCTAAATTATGCAGCCATACACAGTCTGTGCTTAGGAGGCTACGGTAAGCTGATTTATTGCCCGCAACAATTTATTCCCAGGTCTCGATTGTTGGGATAGTGTCTCATTCCGTTAATTGCGTTGTTTGTTTTTGGTGTTCTGATTTTATTTTCTAATGTTGTTTGTTGCAGTGAGCAGTACCAAGGTAATATCGATAAGTCACAGTCACTGGAAGATCTTTTGGAATCGCTGGGTCTCCCAGACACCCCTACTTCCCCAAGCACTCGTTCTATGTCACGCGACCTTTCAGGAACTTTAAAGAATCTCAAGAAGCTTGAAAAATGCATACAAGGTAAGCAGAAACTAATTAGTTCCAAATCATTCGCATTGACTTACTGGATGTGTGGTGGATGGGAACAAATTTTATTAACCCTTTCTACTCCATGATGACACACAATGCTTACGTCGTGGCATAGCGTTCTACAGTCCTAGGACGTCATGGTTATTATTGCCTCGAGACAATTTCTGCTCTCGTAGTGCAAGCAAACTGTTTGTTGGAGACTTATCCTTTGTTCAGTAGTTGCGCCTGCACACAAAATTGCGTTCCCCACCATTGTATGTTTGATTGACGTGGTCAGCTCAGTGTTTTTAGTTCTGTGGCCCTGCAATACTGTATGGTAGACCAACTTCAGCTTATAGGTGTATGTTAGAACAGCAGCCAAATTATCTGCTCCTGCAAGCAATGCAGTCCACATAAGCTTCCCTGCACTACAAAAAAGAGCCTGTATTAGTTACTTAGCTTTTAAAATGTAACCATAAACTTGGGATGTGCGAGTAGCATAATTTAGATCTTTAGTTGAACCAAGCTGAGTTATCTTTCTGCAAATTGTTATACATTTCATTGTTTTCATTTCGCCGATCCTTCCGTTATTTGTCGGAGATAAGCCATTTAACAACTGAAATCTGAAGTTGATTATTGTATATGACTCAGGTATAGAGTCGAGTTAGATTATTTGGTGAACAGTTTGTTGACAAGTTTCTTTATAATTGATTAGGATAACAACAAATAGGATTCTGATTACACTGTAACTGACTGTGTGGGTCAGTGTGTACAAATGCCTTTCCAGCTTAAGGATATAATTAAAAAAATCGGTTCACAGTATACTGGCTTTTATTTTACACTGCTGGAAAGCTCTCGCTGAGACGATGAATTTGGTAAATTGGAATATCAAATTCTGATAAAAGTTGGTGAAGTTAGCACATTTTTACCAGAATCAAGTTTGTCGAGTGTGAATGCGAGCAACAAACAGAATTTGAGCAAATGTTGCTACTCGACTCAAATGTTTCAGTATCGTGCTCCTCTTTGGTTAACAAAACATTTGTTTTTAACCCAACAATAACTTTGAAAAAATTACAAATACAAATCAAAAGGGCCAATCTGTGAATTAAGAAACTCTGTAGTTGATACTCCCGGGATGGAGAATGTTGATCTTTGAATCAAGAAATGTGAGGTATAGTAGTTGACTTATTAAATAATGCCATGTTTTATTGTTATTTTTCAGTAATAGAGAGAGTTGTGTCATCAGACGGTGAGATTCCTACAGATTGCACAGTTCAAGAATGTACAGTAGTCAACGGTAAGACTTCAGCACATCAGAAGTGTAACGGTTTGCCAGATGGAGAATATTTCTGAAGATGTGATCTCTGTATTGTTGTTAAAACTAGCAACCTTTTACTTAAAACAAGTAAAGTTTGTCGTCGTCTTAGTAGCTGCCATTTTCTCTTAAATTATTATCAATATTTGTTATATACTTTTAAACATGTCTTTGTTAATTTGATTTTAATTCGATTCCTTGTGGAGGACACTATGCACGACCTTTTCTGCTGGAAGCTTGCCTTACTAAAACTAGCACCTTAATTATCTCTCTACGTTCTGCTGTGACTTGGCCTTGTATTTGTTTATGCTCTTACGTTTCTATTGAATTCCCAACGTAGTAAATGTTTAATAAGCAAAAAGGTGTGTTGTGCTTTGTCTTTTTGAAGGCTGGAGTTTCAACAGGGAGATGATGGCTGTGTGCTGAAATATTCGGAAGAGAACTAATTTTATATTTATTTCTGAACTTCCATACTGATACTACGGTATCAAAATACATAAATCAATAAGTTATACAAGAGTAAAAGAATAGCATAACAACGAAAATCGCGCTTTGAGCCTTATATAGATAGTTAATTGCCAGGGATAGGTGTGCAGTGATCTTAATGTTACAGGGTAGGGCTTTGCCTGTATGAGCTTCATAGTTAGTTCAATTTGTTAAAATTGCCTATTGTAAAACAAAGACCCACTTAGGCCAAGCAAAGTCAGAAAAATGGCTCTTGGGCTCTCAGAGACCTAATAAATTCATTAAATAACTTCTCAGTGCTTTATTGGAGCATAGCGAGCTAAGCTCTCTTCTCGCCAGAAAATGCTTTTCGTTGTCATCCATCTCCTCCGAAATGGCTGGACCGAACTGGATGAAATTTTGCCTGGTCAGAGAGAGATACATGACGGGATGATTTAAAGCAAAATTTAAGATTGGCCATATCCTGAGGAATAATGACCTTGATTTTCACGTTTAACCCAACAGTAATCTCTTTATTCTAACGTAGAGTAGGTTTGCTCCCAGTATGAAATGCTGGGAGTAAACATGCCGAGAGCACCTGGTGGCATTTCATGCCAGGTGCCCTCGGCAGGAAAGGTAACTCGAAGGTACTGGCTACCGGTGGTGGATAACCCGAAGTGGTTACTGTTGCTGTTCTCGAACGCTTCAACTTTAGAAAACAGATGTAGGGTAATGATATAGTGTGTGCGGAAAAATTTCTGGTACATCAAAGGTACTGGAAAGGTATGAACACTAGGTATACATTTTTGGTATACCTTATTTTTCACTTAAGAGGACATTTATTACAGTTGCTGTATTACATTAGCTAGTACTTTTCAACACTCAACTCTCCATTGAGAGCCTACAGCACTTCAAGATACTGCAACTGAAACTGTGGGAACAAAAAAAAAATACTATCTCCACCGCCAGCAAGGCCCCAAAATTCTGTCAAGAAACTTGGCTGTGTGGACCGTAGATGGTAGACAGTTGTCTGGTCTGCCCCTTACTGTGCTTTTTTTTGTGGTCTAGTACTTAGAAAAAAATGAAAAATCTGTCGGTTATATTAAAAGCCAATCTCATTCCATGACATTAGCA
This sequence comes from Lithobius niger, assembly GCA_023313725.1. Lineage (NCBI taxonomy): Eukaryota > Metazoa > Arthropoda > Chilopoda > Lithobiomorpha > Lithobiidae > Lithobius > Lithobius niger. The sequence continues at coordinate 54,952 of JAHWFP010122170.1, forward strand.
TTAAAAGCATGGTAGTAATCGAATTACTTCGTAGCAATTAACTTACTATTTTGAGAGGTGCGTAAAGTATGGCATTTGTTGTGGAATGTGAATCGATTGACTCTCAATGTAATCGCAGCCATTATGCTATATTTCGAGTTACTATGCTAGTAGTTTTGGTGTGTAATTTGATGGAGATTTCAAAGCAGTTATTCAGAATAAGGCTATTCTCAAATAATATTTCTCGAGCACTGCCACATCCTCGAAAATGCCCGCACTTCGGATATTTTTCCGGCTTTAGATAATAATAAAAAAATTGTGCATTGTGAAGCCAGTCTTCTAGAAGGACCATATTGGGCTAATTGTAATTCACAACCTTCCATTTACGGTGCTTTAAGTTTTCCATGGTGCTTAAGTTTTCAACGCTTTCGTCAACACTTTTTCTTTTAAGAGCCGTTAAGTAGTCTTTGCTTGTAGTATGCTGCAGACCTACCGGCAGCACATTACACGTTGCAAGTCGGTAACCAATCTTCTAACTTAATGACAAAGAGTTTTAAGAGCTTGTATCCTTCTTTAACTCTCACTGAAAGCAAAATTAAAGATTTTCATCCTTGGGTTAGCACAGATTGTAAAAAAAAAAA
>JAHWFP010122171.1:288-16442 GCA_023313725.1 Lithobius niger
GCTGTTAGAAAGACTGAAAGATTTTCAGCATAGCTAGCTATGATGAAGATATGCAGGGGCCAGCATAGACCATTCATTATACCAAAGCAACAGCCCAAAATTAACGTGATCTTATCCCGAAATGAGGCGTGACCAAACTGAAAGAAACAAGAAACTATAATTAATTATTGCGCAAACTGGCGTGGACTGTGAATCCCCTATTAACATCCCTGGTAAAGCTATACCCCCCCCCCCCCCCTCCTGTAAAATGCTTTAAGGTCGCAAATCGTGAAATTACCTAGTTACAGCCACCCTGCCCCCCTCCCCCTTTGGCTAGGAATGTCACGATTTCTGAACTTAGCATTTTAGATCGTAATATTTTTTACAAGAAATTTACAAAAGCTTCATGCATTCAAGGAAATCATTGTTTTATATCCTTAAATCGGGTTTTTTTGCGTCAAAATAAATTAACAAAACACTTCATACACAAATCAAAATAATTAAACCAGTAAACTTATAAAAACTAAATTCCTGAACAAATGAGAATAAAGGCATAGCGTTAATGCTTGATCGAACCCAGCTCATGTACGTGTATGATCGCATAAACGCCGAATTTTCCTCGATGGAGTTTGGCCTAAACACCCTCCCTGGAAAGAAGTAAGATTCGAAATGTGAATTATGGCTTTGTTGCGGCCCACCCTTTTTTTGTATCGGATTAATTTTTAACAGCCCATGGGCGTTTAATAGGCGATTTACGGTAATATTATAACTTTCAGCGAGAATTAACCATTTCTCTTACTCCACTCGCTAAAGGTGTGGCGTCTATAGATTCGCTCGGAAATCTCTTGCCACAGCTTTCAAATGTAATCGCAACCAGGGGCGTACAGGGAGGGCCCATCAGCCCCAGGAAATGGCTAACGTAGGCCCCTCTAGTGTGGCATTTCGTATAAATCAGTCTTCATGAAAATATTTCAATTGGCCCCCGACTGTCACTCGGAGTACAGGCCAGTTTTTCCTCCCGTTTTCCGTTTTCCCGTATTGCCAGTACGCCCCCGATTGCAACCAAACTGACGTTTGTCCGTTGCCAACTAAAACGAAACAGAATAACGGTGGTTCCGACGGGTTTAGTCACGTACGTTGGATCCTTTGCCTATGGGTGCCACGTACAAGAAAACCCGTATGCTATTCAGTATACCTTCTTTAATTTTTTTTTAATTAATTCCTTTTGACCTTAAGTCAGCCGAAGCAATTTAATGCTCGTGTGGCTGAACCGGCTCAATTTTGAACATTAGTAGACTTTTTTGAGAAGAAGAAATATCTGGTAAACGGAGGTGCCAACCTGGGGATTCGATCCGGGAAACCTCCGATTATCGCAGGGGCCGAAAGATTGGCCTGATTTGGCCAGAATAGTTCCCATAGCCGCTGAAGGAGCATGGTAGCCTCTCACACTACCCTGACCGGCAGTCCTGGTTGGGACTTTGCCATTCCCCTAAAGGCGCCTGTTAACCATTTCGATAACGTTGCCCATATTCTAAACACAGCATCCACGTTCCAGATTTTCCGTCATCCAATAGGCTGATGTGGGTCACGTGAACTCGTTTTAGTTATGAAAATCGCGGCACTGCTACGAATAGTGTTGTTCCAATTTAATTTACCGCTACTTTCTGTATATTGCTCGAAGATTCTACGGTACTGCATGTAAGAGTTGAAAGGGTGAAAAAGGCGCTTTTAATAATTTTTATACATATTTCACGTCAATAATTTATGAGCCCAACATCTGCTTCACGGCAGAACGCAATCTTTCAGATCAGGACTGTTAAGATTGTGACAAAAAGATGCGTATCTCATTCCATGCCGTTTAGAACTGCTACGAGGTGTGCATGAGTGTGGTCCCCAGAAGAAACTGTGACGTCCTACTTCCTGTATCATCAGAGATTGAAGATAAGTCAGGAACAATACACACACTCATGGGAAACCTCGCAGCACTTCGATAACCGACGTGGAATTGGATGCAGATATTTCTGTCACATTATTACGAACGTATCTTTAAAATTAAATAAAAATTAATTTGTGGCTGCAAGTGTAGAAAAAAATCAGAAAAAAAACAGACTACATTTGGAGGCTTACACCATAGCAGGAAACCGCACCAGAGCCATGACCATTTAAAAAAAAATATTTCGCTAACATGGAGAAATGGCAAAAGTTTATAATGATTTCCCCATAGTTAATGTTTAAAGATCAGTGATGGTACTGTGCGTTTTTTCAAGTTGGCGGCGAATCGCGCATCCATTTGTTGGCAATTCCTAAGAAACATTTTGTACCATCGGGGAAAAAAATGGTCATCGTTTTGTTTCTTAGGAATTTCAGTAGTAAAGTGTCCGTTAAAAGTTGAGTAATCAATTTTTTTTAGTCATGATTCAGCAGCCAGAAAGCTTTACAAGCTCCGCAAATATTACCCTGCCTTTCAGATCATTGTTTATTGTTTCATTGATTTTAAGGTTTTGGGGGCTAATTTCTGGACGGCGCCTTTATTCTCTATGTTTTTAGCATTATTTTGTTTGTGTTTGTTGTTTATGTGGTTAGTTGTATGGCAGTAACATTAATGCGCCCAGGTTTTACCTTGTTTTTCAGACCACCTTTGATTACAAAAGGTGAATAAGCTACGGTGTAAAAATAATTGAATCATTGGCTATATGTATAGTTTATTCAGTTTGCAGTCAAAAGGTGGTACTGAAAAACAAGGAAAAACCTGGACGCATTTATATTACTGCCACTGCTATCTAACTAACCACATGAACAACAAACACAAACAAAATAATGCAAAAAACGTAATATGCTAAAACACAGAATAAAAGCGCGATCCGCAAATTAGTCCCAAAACCTTAAATGTGTCAGAAAAAACGCGTAACAGAAAGTTCGATTAATGGGAGGTAGCAAGTGAGTGGCTCAAAAAGAAGCGACCTTTGCCCTTGAAAGTAAAATAATTAAGGGATGCAAAAATTTTCACCGTAATCATGCTCGTTTTTTCTCTTTTTTTTGGGGGGTGGGGGGTGGGGGGGGGGGTTGAGGAAGGCTGCAACGTTCTGCAATATTAACGTGAATTCACGGTATAACTTTAATTCGATCCCTGATAATTTGGTTCCAAAATTGGAGATAGTGTGACAATTCGGGGCGTATAGACTACGAAAATTCGGCGCCAGCCAACACAAAAGAGCTCACCAGACTGGCTATATAAATGCAAATAGGAAGCATGAACTACTACAAAATCTGTCATCAGTTTGTTATTGCTTGCGTATCAGCTTCAGTACAATCAGAACTGTTGGGGAGACGTGCTTCGCACGGCAACTGCAACTGCCCGAAACTCACTGCCGGAAAATATGAAGAGTGAAATTCTGGGTGTGCACTTAATCAATATTGCAGCAAAATGTCCGTGCACCAGAATGACCGTGCACCAAAATGTTGCCACAAGTTTTAAGATTAAGACAACGTAACTTAGAACTATACAGTATATACTGTCGTAGTTGGGCCTCAATTTGTAACTAGAACTTTATTTGTTTTAACTTGTTTTTTTTTTTTTTAACTATGTACAAAATTGTCGTGGGTTGTCTTTTTTTGTTGTTGTTGGGAATGAAATGTCTGGGACCGAGTTTACAGGGCCGAGTTTTCAGGAATTATCGGGAACCGAACTGTCGTCGGACCGAATTGTCAGCCAGTTAAAAAACACTCAGTATGATAAAATTAATAACACTTTCTGATGTGTCGAAAGTTATCAATACTCACAATGCTAAAGAACGTGAATATGACGGCGGTACTGCGCACTTTATCCGGGGCTGGACATGATTGCTTGGCTTGGCTGAAATGGAAAAGAAATGTAGGATTAAATACATGACCTGAATTATACTTGTTATAGTGCTTATCAGTGTAAATGCATGCAGTTATTTTTTGCCTGTTAAGTAATTGAAAAAAAAAAGAAGTATGAATAAATACAGCACCTTTCGTCCTGATAATCCTCAAATCCATACAATCCAAACAATTTTAGCATGGTAACTGATAAGAACTTCCTCTCCCACCTAGGAAGAGCGTGACTTTTTCAGACACCCAATGTGATCTTTGAAATCCTATGATATGAAATTTACAGTGTAGCACTGTCTATGATGGGTAATTGTGGTGTTTAAGCGAACCACTCCAAATCACTCGAATTTTTTTACTAATCGACACATATCATCATCCTTTTACCAAATCACATTACAAAACCGGGGGAAACATGTTTTAGGGAGTAAAAAAAAAAACATTGAAAACACGTAAAACGATAGTTACGATCGTGTTGAAGCGCTGGCCATATCGCAGGAGACAGAGTAACGAGAAAACCTGATTTGCATCGCAATTAAAGGAGACGGAAATTACCTAACCTAACCTAACCAACCTAACCTAACCTAACCTAACAAACCTTACCTACCTAACCTAATCTACCTAAACTAACCTAAAAAAATAACAACAAAAAACGCAGACAGCATAGTTTGGAACATTACTTTCTGTTTTCGCGATGCTAAGTTTTCGTGCTACTCTGAATCCCGGAACATGGCCGCCGCTTTACACGGCCGGGCCCATCGTTTTACGTGGTTAAAAAACATGTTTACATAACCAAAGAACATTTCCCCCCATTTTTGTAACGTGAAATGATCAGCGGATGAAGGTCGGTATACGTACCAAAATTGATCGATTTATCGTGGTTCGCTTAAACTCCACAATTACCCTAAGATGTTTTGCACTAAACGGATGGAAAGCCGACGGCTCAATGAGAGTTAAATAAATGCAGATGCAAACCTAGTTACGTTGCCTTTTGATCTTAAAAGTAGGCCGTGTCAGTATGGCTCAGCGGTAGGACCTCTGCCTTTGGTTTCAAAGGTCGTGGGTTCCATTCCCCGCTGAGGAAGTCTGACATTTAAGTCCAAAAGGCAACGTAAATAGGTTTACGTCTGTAATTATTTATGTTCTGCAATGTTGGAGTTTAATCTTGTTATTATCAGAAGAACAAATACACTTCGGTTGTCACTGTATGAAAGTCTGCAAAATCCAGCACCAACTGGCACTGTCTTATTAAAATCTAGCACTTGCATCAAACGAAGGAATGCACAACGCCATTTCTTTTAAAGAAACAAACAAGCCACCGAGCCTCTTTAATTATTGAGTGAAAATTTGGTACGTCCACGTGCACGTGGGAGCAAGCTGCAAAGGTTAAAAGTACATTCCTCCTGGCGCCATTTTTCTCGATCCTCCACATCAAGTACGGCCCCAAAGGTCTACTTCCTTACCGTTAGTCAATACCTTCGTAAAGCTCCGTTTTAGAATGTGGCGTCTAGGAGATTGTCTGTTGAATATTAATTAACTATATTTACTGCGTTCCGCAGTATATGATGCTTTGCGTGCTTACAATAACCATGACGTTTCATCTCTGTGTGTGCATGTACTAATTTGTTAATAATTACCATGAGATCAAAAATCTAAAAGACTAATGCGGTAACAATTAAAATTAATTATTCCAATAGATCGCCGAAGCAAAATTATAAGACACTAGCCTAGAAAATTGTAAATTGTGATGTTAAATAAGGAGAATCATTCCGGTTTGTGACGACGCAATTAATGCGTTCATGCTGGTTCGTCTATTAGGCGCAATGCACTGCAAGGAACGCAGCTACTATCTCATTTGACCTTTGCGATGCTATATGTGCGGATGGCGATCAGCGCGTGGTTGTTTTAAGGCAGGCGGAATGTTATAAGGCAAGCCGGATGTCCCTTTAATGATATCACTGCTGCTAGATGGTCCCACGCTAGATTTTTTATATTTTCCGTTGGTGACAAACAGCTTTTAATGTGACTTCAGTCTTCATGATGAGAAACAAGCTCAGGAGAAGACATGTGTTTCTGTGCAAACAAATAGCCTAGTTAGGGAGTTCATTTCAGCGTGCGGTATTTAATTAGATTTAGGCAAATCGCTTAGTATAAGCGGAAATCCGATGTATTGTAAGACCGTTCGCTCATCACCCCCACATTTTATGCTGGTCCTTTGTTTTGTAGCTTTTCGGCTACCAACGTATTGTAGGCCTAAATTAGGGCCGTAATTATTTAAGTTTAGGCACAAATAACATAGGTGATGTTGTGCCCTTCCTTCCATATGTTTTACAGTCATGATAGTTCTTGCTGCATCGTCTTGCACATATGCTTGTTGACATCAGGCGAGGAGGTAATGCCATAATTTCGATGAAAATGCTCGTTTGTCTCTAGAGGGGTGACAAAAAACACGCTACTGGTGACGAGGATACCGTCTGGAGTCGGTCGTTGAGCTAGCTTCAAGGGACACTGGTTGCGAAGGTAAACCCAAAGTCGTCTTTAGTTAAGCCGATGCTGTGAGAGAGGATTTTTCTTAGGCATATAACATGTTGTTTTGTCCAATCCGTTATGCTGCAAAACATATATTACGGTTACAAATAGGAAGAGAAAAGATTCCGTTGCTGAAAATTTCGGCAGCTGGCAACAAACGAAAAAAATTGGGCATTTTTTTAGGTGTAAGGAATCCGCTCTCACAGCATTGGTTTCACAAACTAAGCTAAAGTTTTACTTCCGCGTGCATCCAGTGCCCCTTGTAGTTAGCTCAATGACCGACTACTGTTGCTGGCCTGGTAGCTACTATGACGTTATTGCCGCTGCTACTACCTCCAGTTCCGTGCGTATTTCACTTTTTTTACACGGACCCTCCGGACCCCGAGAAAATTATGATTTTCAATTTTTCATATTTTTCAAATTCCGTACCTCGCTCGCGCTCGCTGCGGCTAATTACATTACATCAGAAACCCGCACGCAAAAACTTGTCCGGACAACCGAAAACTGGTTTTCCAAAAACGTGATCCGAATGACGCCTGAGATCCGAAAGACGCCTCAGATCAGGAAGGTCCTTCTAAAAAAAATTATTTGCGCCACGTGCTTGGAGTCAAGTATCAATTATACATCGGCGTTCGGAAACAATGTGGTAAGAAAGCCGAGAAAGATAGAGTGGCGAAGCAACGAGATCAACCTAGGCTTTCTTACAGCATTAAACCATGCGCAATGGCTGTTTGACGTGACGTCACCATGAGTTAGCCAATGACGAACAAGAACAACGGCTGTTTGGCCGTCTGATTGGAATAACCCAGTCACGTGATATGCACGTCACAGAAAACAGCCATGACGTGTGGTACAGACGAAAAACTGTCATCTAACACACTTGTACAACGAGTGTATTGTTGCAACTTACGTGCTTCCTCAATATTTATACGCTGATACAGTGTTGCTCAGTTTCGAATTGCTCCTTCAGTGAACAAGGGAATTGAGAAATTGCCCCTTCACCCACCAACGATAAAAGCGACTAACATGACAGCGCTAATACTTGGACACTTCTGCTGCTGCGTGTTGAAGTAATTAAATGATGGTTCTAATGAATATGAATTGCATTCTAGTGTGACGGAAAGAGAACGACACAAAAAATGACTCGCCACCGCAAAATAATTTACAAATAACTACTTTAATTTATGAAGTATTGCAAACTGAGGTTTCACGCATAACATAATGTAAAATAACGCCACCAACATCATACAATTCGTCGATAAGTGTAAGATCTTTATATTTTTTTTTAATTTCTGTTTTTAAATATAAATTTCCGTTAATAAATATCCGACATAAAGACGTTTATTAATTATTGTTACAAATAGGAACTCAAAATAAGGCAAATATGTGTTAAATATTATCTTCTTGTGTTTTTTCTGTTCATAGTTCCACGACCTTTTTATTTTTAAAGTGACCGCATAAATTTCTGTTTTTTTTTTCTCTTGTGTATAGCGTGCAGTCTTCATGGTAGTAAGACTTACTTATTTCTTTTATTGAGCCTAAAGAGGTCTACAAACCATCTGCTCACTTACTTAACTAGGACTTAACCTAACTTAAGACAGCACTGTTTTCAACAATCGATTTCATTGTTGCAGCTGTACCAAAAATAATGCGTGACCGCCTGGGAATCCGGCTGTTGCAGACATAGGGCCTTAGGGCTTCGGGCAGATGACCAGGAGTGGTTAACGCTCCTTAAACCCTTTAAACCCTTTTAAAAATAATGCGGCCTTGCAGTGCTGGAAACACCGATTCTCGTCAGATCCCCGAAGTTAAGCAGCATTGGGCTGGCTTGATATTTGGGTGGGTGACCGGCTGGGAATCGGGCTGTTGCCGACATAGGCCCTTAGGGCTTCGGGCAGATGACCAGGAGTGGTTAACGCTCGTTAAACCCTTTGGAACCCTTTGGAAAATTAATGCGCTGCTACAACAATGAAAATCAAAATTCCACTTGAAGTTAGCTTTAGTTCTTCACGTAGTGACAGTAAGAGCTCTGAACGTGACAGCATTTTCAGCTTTTATCGTGCAGAATTGAAATGAGCAGTCAACACGTACTGTACGTTTTGCTAAAAGAGAGGCAAACACGTCCATATACATATAAAATGAATGACAGGGCGTTAAACCATGCGCAATGACTGTTTGGCCGTCTTATTGGACTAGCCCAGTCACGTGATACGCACGTCACAGCAAACAGACATGGCGTGTCGTATAAAAGTCTTATATAACGCCCTTATGCAATTACGAAGTGTTATTTACCCTAGTAATTATTGGAAGTGTGACACTCCGTGACCCTGGTCTTGACATCATTTTTTATTATTTCCCAAGTTGTTTTCTTACATATTTTCTTCTTACTCGTCACAGTAATTTAATGTGCTAATTTCATTCTTTTATCAAAAGCGAAATCACTTTATTAAAAAGTGTTTTATTAACTTTTGCTTTTATGTAGGACAGCAAGTTCCCACGAGTAATATTCCACGTGCCATTATTTTGGTGGCAGAAGACTTACTTTATAGAGAAATGTTGACGCTTTTTGCAAAACATTTTTATTTAAGCTGAAATATTTTCTGTGTTAGCATCAGTTTGGGCCGCATCGATGGACTACAGCAAACAAACAAAAAATGGCAATACCGACATTGCATTTCGGTTTAAGCACACTGTATACTAGCTTCAAAGTGTGGAATTTTCAATAACTTTTGAACCAGACGATGCAATGACACGGGGTTTGCGGAGTTTTGAAGAAGATTTCAAGCATCATTTTCCTGTCTAGCCTACTGTATACGCAGAAGTTTACGCCAACATTTTTAAATGAACAATGTTTACATACCAAAAACAAAATTAAGTTTTATATTAAAAGCTTCTTTAAACACAAGGTAATATAATATAGTCTATAGTACAATTTGTTTTTCATAAATAGAGGCAGGGACTCGTACCAGTATCGAGGACTGATTAGATACTGGATAAATATCGGTAAACATCTGGATAAGTATCGGTACTCGGCTTGGTCGTATCATGCGAAATTCGCGGAATACTGGCAGAAATCCGGGGAGATAAGATACTGGTCGTTATTTGTAGATCATTATTTGGGGGGTGGGGTCATGGGATTTTCGGACCGTTTCGATGTGGGGGTGGGGGTCGTACATTTTGTATGCTCCGTCAAGAGAGGAGGGGGAGGGGGCTTACAAAAAGCCACTGATCAAACTGGAGGAAAAAGCCAAAAATGACATTCAGTAGTCAAAATTTCGAAAAACCTCGCAGCTTGTGGGGAGACCAACCTCCCCCATGATGTGAGTGTTTACATGGTTTTGAACTGCAAGTATCTGTACTACTTAATGTAGTTTTTGCAATACACTTTCTATAAAAGCCTTGTCTCCTTGTTCCTTGGCTTCTTCGATCTTTAAGGTGCCTATTTTGTTAGGGGTGAGGGAAGACAAGCAAAAAGTGCGTTCATCGTATGAAACTCGATACTAGATGGGTTTAAGGAACATCGGTGTTTTATAGAACATTTTTAACTCAACCTTGTCCTTGCGGTAAAAACGAGGCTAGTGGTAACTTTTCGGTGCTAAGTGCTACTTATTTAATTTGGCCCACAGGAAATCAGTTGCAGACAGTCTCACTAGGCATACTAAAAGTTTATTTTTGTTGGGAGGGTCGCTATTTTTTGTTTAACCTTGAGTCACAGTTTTTCCGGGATTTTGAGTGGGGAGGGGGAAAGGTGTCGTCGAAAATTTGGTATCACGTTTTTATTTACTTCGCTCTCTCCTCCCTCCCCCCGGACCATAAATAATGACCGGGGACTAATCGAGGCAATCTTGTGAAGGTTATCAAATTCGTGAAGCACGCTAAGTTCTGCAGCCTATTTTAGTTTTGTATCCGATTTCGCTCTGCTGAAGTTTATATTGTATTTAGTTTAGTAAACGTCAACCAAAAACCTCATTTTTCCTGTTGTTTTACAACTCTTTAGCCGCATCATTTGGTGCTTTTTTCTCTCACTTCCCTGTGGCTCTTTAACCGCATCTTCTGCATTTGGTCTCAGAACTGGGCGCAAATAACCAATGTGTTGTGGTGCACTTCCGTTTATTTCCTCTCTTTTCTTCGATTCAGTACATGAATCTGACTAGGGTAATTCGACGAAGCAGGAGAGCGTGAAGGTGCTGGGGGCCTGGAGTAAGACGTAAAAACGGGGCACCATTTTTCCCAAAAAAATTTAGGACTTTTTTATTTGTTTATTTATCCACCATCATTATTCGTAGTTTTCTTCCCAGCTCCGATTTTTTATTATGGGTCCTTAGAATCAATGTTGATTGGAAGAATACCCGTACTCTTCTTAAGTCTAACTCCACACGGGACCCCCACCACAGATGTCTTGAGTCCTTCGCCATACAACACCAGAAGTATGGAAAAACTTTGATGAACATCCAAGGTCCTGCATTCCCGAGGGTCCCACACTTGGTGAGCTACTATCTCTGCAAGAAGCTGAACTGTTAGTGGGAGTCGGAGGGAGATGAATCGAGCAAAGAGCCCTATAAATACTAGAGGCTACAAGGGTAGCTAAATTTGAATTCGTTGGTAACAAAAACGAATGAAGATGTTGTAGGAAGTCCCTACAATCCTTGAAACCTGATGAAGACACCTGTTGTGAAAGTGTGAGGACGATTTTATTTCGGTAATTGTTTAAATTGTTGCTCTCACAGTATGAACTACAACGATTTTTTTACAACTACTGTTTCCATCACCCCTACCCTCTGCCCCCCCCCCCCCCCAGGTCTTTGCGGGCCTGGGTCAGTGCCCCGCTGCATTCTCCCAATTGTGCCCTTGCTTACTGTAATTTGTACTAAAGTTTTCACTATTGTTCTTGCTTTTTTTTACTTGCAAAGCTAAAACGGCCTTGGTGGTGCTCGTGTCGCTGTGATGGTTCCCATGGCTGGCTTCTACCTTATAGTATATTGTGTAAAGGCTGCTGGCTGTTCATCCGTGGAAAGGTGTCGGTGTTTATAAGGTGCGCCTGATGTACACTGCAATTTTAAATATTTTAATTTAGAATTTTAAACTTCAAATTTTAAATTTTTACATTTCCACATCATTGTTGCAGGTTGTTAACCGGCCAAATGCAAGAATGAGACAAACAACATTGAAGTAAGTTATGGTTTTTAGACTATATTAGATATTATTTAAATGAGCCTAACCGGTCAACAAAATCATGCGCTCAATCAACTTACTTCTACTTAAACCTAGCCTTAACCTAATAACAAGAGCCATTGACACCAACGGCCTGATAATCTCCCATTCCCGTAATTGGCTGGGACCCCACTTAACTGATGGATGGGAAAAGCGACCAGTGGCCTTACAATATGCCAACATACAACGAATCAATCCCCAAGGGGGAGGCACTTGGGGTGGTGCCCCAAGTGACTGCCACAGTACACAATCACCCTCTGTGATGGGGTGCTGCCGAATCCTTGCCCACAGACTGAAATCAAAAAGGAAGTTGCTGACAGTCTCTTCCCCCTTTTCACACTTACACATTGGGGTGGCACACCAGGCAAGACCAGTATGTTTCTGCAGTGAGTTGTGTCCGCTTCTCAGTTGAGAGAGCAGGTCAGCCTTTCACTTGGAAAAACGTCCCAGGACAGTTGGTGCAGTGACTTTTGGGTGGACAGCAATCATGTGCCTAACAGTAGTCCAGGATGCCCACTCTGTCTGTCAGTGCTCCATTGCTAGAGCAGTGAGAACTGGACGGAGTTCTTTAGGACCCACAGGGAACGTTACATCACTCTTACCTGTCTCAGCGCCACACCTCACTAGACCATCCGATACCTCATTCCCAAAAATGGCCAGCAACCCATCGCACAGAAATTTGACCATCCCCTTGCAAAGCACCAAATAATTTCCTGCCTATTTCCAGCGCCTGCGTGTGCTCAACACTGAGTGACCGAAACGCCATTCGTAGAAAGTAAATTCCAGAAGCCGAATCCGTAAGGATTTGAAAGCTTGGCTGCTGCAAGTCAAGGCCTACATCAAGGGTCACCAAAACCGATGTAGTTATCAGTTCCCCAATAAAATTAGACGGAGTTCCCATCGAAGACCCCATGTTAACCTTATCACCATTCATAACCTCAATCTTCCCCCAGCACGCCCTCAAGCTTGGGACACCATAACCAGGGGATAGAAGGCTACACAATGATCGGTGCTCTAAATTTCCCCAGGCACTGGCCCACCAGCAAGGAGTCACTCAGCCCCGGGGTGCCCAAAGACTTCCGGATCAGAGGGTCCACCGAGCAGTAGTCTACCAGCACAGTTGCATCTTCAAGCCCTCAGGTGACAGCTCTCAAGTATAATGCTGACAGCACCTCACGAGCCCTGATCCGTACAGAAGCTCACTTGCCTCTATAAGAAGAGCTCATACTGGAGTTGACGGCAAACGGTCACTTATTTAAGGCAACCTGGACACCTCGAGTTGCAATTCTGCAGCCTGCTGGAATGGGTAAGTGATAAAACCACGTACTATCTAACAAAGATCGTATAGAATGTCTATACCACGGACTGTCTGGCCAAAATCTGGTTGGAGGCTATACATTTCAGGACATGAAGTCTAGAGGAGACACATTCCCACACAGCATAGACCTCGCCTATCCAGGCTAGCTGGGGATCCATTCGGACCCCAAGGTACCCGACACAAGCTGAGGAATTCACAACTGTGGTGCCAATAGTAAGAGCAGCTGTAATCAGAGGACCCCTGGAGAACACCATCAGTTCTATCTTATGCAGTGAACCCTGATGATCACGGCCCACCAGGCCACAGTACAACAGGCTGGGCGAGAATTCTAATGTTTCCGTGAACTGCCAAATCTTCCGTTCCTTTCAATCCATCTAGCCACCCACCTCCCAAAATCATTCAGGACCGTGGTTGAACAAGAGGACCAATGTAATAGTTCAGTGGTAAGCCAAGCAGAGCCCCACCAAACTCTAAAAACACACGTATCAATGCCCTGACACAGTGGAACATTCTATAAAATAAAGGACACCCGCTCTTTCATTAATACACAACTGTTGGAGCTAAAAGGGCACGCTATGCAATTGAATCCCAAAATTATTATACAAACCTCCAACTGGGAGCTTAGTTTCTAGTAAGCCTAAAACATCAACTCTGTTACAAAACTCCTCCACTTCATTTAGCTTGCTTGCAACTCCACATGCAATCCGTATGCAAATAACGAATTCAAGTTTAGCGCTCCCTGCATCCTGAGCCTCCCTCAACACTTCTGGCCTTGGAGTATCACTATTGTGAACTTCACATTCCACCAGCGATACTGGCACAATGCCAACACTCCATTCTCTTCCGACACATTTTTCCACGTGCCACTTGCTCCTGAGAGATGCCAAAACCTATTACTTTCCACAGCCTGAAATTTTGAGGATGGGGAGCTTGCCAACCTTGACTCCTTCTTTTGCCGTCGGCCTATGGCGTAACGGTCGCACCATCCACTCACATAAACACTAGCATTCGGCACTGTCACTGGCATTAACACAGGAACCGTCGTGTGCACGGCTGCAGGCCCAATCACAAAAGGTCAGTAACAAAAGGACCAGGCACCAAACTATGCACTGGCGTAAAAACAACAGATGGTACAAAACTGGGTATAACTGAATTAGCAGAAGACTTTGCCACAGTATCCATAGGGGCAGCATCCGTTGCCACATTCGGAGAACTTTGTACTTCTAACAGATGGGCGAAGCGGGAGGCACGAGGGCAATAAACACTACACTTCACGCAGAAAATACTGCTACACGATTTTCGAATGTGGCCTCTCAATCCACTCCTTAAACGTCTTGGAGCCTATCAGCTGCTGCCAACAGGGCTGGGATACCCTTCACGTTAGTTATATCAGGTATATTTTCTAGGGAAACACTATCACGAAGTCTCATATTCTAGCTGCTCACCCCCGAAAAACAATGATGCACTCCATTGGCACTGTGGCATATTTGTTTGAATGCTGCGACTGAACCATAATTCACCAGTAGAGCTCCGACTTCTCTGTCTGAAACCTCATATGGTAGCCAGTGGACTCTCATAGCCACAGTACGCACATGCAAGTCATGAATGTTGACACTGTACCCGTTAAGGAGAAGAGTACCAACTCTTTTGACGACCATCTTGATTTCTACATCGTCAAATGCCACATGGAATATGTTGTTTTCCCCATGGACAAACTGAATAACTTTCTGAAGGTCTAAACACTCTGCCAGAGCATCTCGTAAGTGTTGGATGAAGTAAGGCCTCCCTTCCTGTACAGCAATCACTATTAAATTTCACCAATGGGATGATAGTGAGGGCACCCCTGCAGAGGTGCTTTAACCAGGCCGGATCCCGCCAATCTGACTGTAAGTCAAAGTCCATACCTGACACACCTCATTCATGCGGCATTTTACCTCGAGAAATGCAATAATAACCGCTGACCGTGGATTGTTGCATCCGAAGGTACAAGCTGATACCTCCGAGCCTTTGGTGTAAATAGTGGTTATAAATGTTTTGTACTTACACTTGATTTTTGCCGCGTTCTGGCCAGCGGAGTGTTATTGTTACGTTCGTTGTTGCGTTAATACTGTTGTTGCATTAGCAGAATTTAAGCTACGATTAAAACAAGGTAAAAACAATATAAAAGTGCTTGTGAACTTGTTCTCCACTTAAAATAATGTAAAAGATATTAAATGTCATTTATAAATCCCATCGCAACAATCAAGTTTGGGTATAACTCAACGTAACACAGCCAACGGGCTAATACTGCAATTTCACTGCCAATATTTTTCAGTGCTTCCATGCGTCGGTTAAAGGGGTTTCATGTACTATTTATGGGTATATTTTTGAGAATGTCACTGACTGGCTTGTTGGCTATAGTGGTTTTAGACCTAGGCAACAGGACTAATGACACTATGTTTTAGTGCACAAGTCTTGTGGAGGCTGAGCTGTTCATGATGATGTGTACTGCCAGTACACAATGTCTTCAAAAACATTGTGCACTGTAAGTGCACTGTAATCTTAGAGTTGATACCCCCCCCCCAAAAAAAAAAGTCTTAAGTGTGTAAAACACAGACGCAAACCTTAAAAGAAACTTCATAGTCTAAAAGCACAGATACAAGAAAAAGACATGTAAGCCATCAGTATCGCACTAATACGTGTAAAAGAAGCTCCAGGTTGTTTTTTGGGATGCTGTAGCTTCTTATACACGTATTAGTGTGACGCTAATGGTTTAGGAACCGCACATTATTTAATTTTCGATGCCCCTCCGCCCCTTCGAAACCCAGAAAACACTCTTGATCCCCCGCCCCCCCCACCCAAGGTTGAAGGTAATGGAACCCGGCCCCCCCCCCCAAAATAAAAATTTCATTTTCTTATACCTATTGAGATTTTTAGTGTTTGACACGTACCCAGCGTTACCCATGGTGCTAGAAGGAGAGAAGGACCCTTTTGATAGGCAAATCTTATCGGACGTTTCTAGGATCTTTTGCATGCTATAATCGACATGAGCACGAGACATCACAGGGTCTTTCTCTTCCCGAAAATGCCAGGGTGGCTGCGGTCAAGCTCGAAACCAGGACCTCTGGCACATGAGATTGTCGTGTTAACTGTCAGGCCACTTTGCCTCATTTAAGGAGAAATGGCCACCTTGCTTCCTGTTGAGAGTGTCAGCAGGTGATTTCTTGTAGCCAAATTAAGTAAGGCCCGTATTCTGAACGCTGACTAAAACTCGTACTTGACTTGAAAT
>JAHWFP010122173.1:0-42187 GCA_023313725.1 Lithobius niger
TTGAATCGAAACTGCAAAAAAGGTACTATGTCACGAAAGACTCGAACTCAGAAAAACGCAAAAAACTGTCTAAATGAAAAAATAGACCCTGTATTAGAATTCTGTAAATTAAGTGTTAAACTGGCTTAATAGGGGCATACTTTAGGCTCGTTAAAAAAAATTTTGATTGGTTACGAAAGTTGTAGTGTTAAAATTAAAATTCGTGACTTATTTCCTTTATCAAAATTTTTGCTGACTTAGCACCCTTTTTCAAAATTACCCTACTGAAAATAACTTGCAGAAAACAGCTTTAGATACATATTTGGCATTAAAAAAACTAAGTGAGCAACTTTCAACCATGATTAGGGGTGTCATGCGTGTAACTCAATAATGACTTAGTCCCCTTTTCATAATAACCATTTTTTATTGTTGTATAACCTAAATAATGTTACTTTCATGGAAATACTAGTATATACCATGCTTCAGTGCAAACTACCAATGATGCAAAGAATCATAATAAGGAATCATAAGGACCATAAGGTCAATGGAGATCGTAAAATGGCATTTTATAATGTCAGGAATGTACTGTGTGTGTTTTCTGATATCATTTAATCTTCTCATTAACGGAACGCACTGCAGTATAACCTTTTACATTCGGTAAAGAAACCTCATCATTTTGAACTTTTCGGAGCTTACAGCTTGTTGCATGACCATCAATAAGAAGACACAGTCACAACACCAGGTTGCTCTGAAGAGTACTCAATGTGCGATAGTTGCTAATAGGCCATGTTATCTTCTTTTCCTTGACCTGGTTCTGCAGCGTTTATTAATAATAATAACATTGCAGGAGCAAAAGGAGAAGAGAATGTTAACTTATCATAATGATGATTTTTATCTTCCCCTCCCCAGCACCTCCCCAGCACCTCTCTTTTCACCTATCCTCCCCCCCCCCCCCGATCAAAACTCGGATTTATTAGATTAAAATAACATTAGTTAAATAATGGCAGTTTGTTTTGGGGAAGCCTACCCAATACAAGTATTCATTTGCCTATTAGAACATAATAGACACTACTGCACTCTGCATGCACTTATTTAATAATAATCTTCCAGATACAAAAGGTGAAAAAAATATGATGGCTTTTTCCTCCAAACCCACCCCCAGTCCGGTCGTCGTCCTCCTCCTCCTCCCTCCCACCCTACCCGATATCAAAACAGGGGGATAATTCCTTCCAACTGTTGTGGTAATCATACCTGGTTTTTGTTTGCGTTTACCCTGCAAACCATCTTCACAAAGGTCACGTAAAAAACATTGTTTGGTTTACGGCGCAGTTTCCAATTGAAACACCAGGCAGCCAGGCGTTTTATTGTATTTTTTATTTTATTTAATTGACCATGTTTCTTCGATATGTACCTAGCTCAAAGCTAAAAGGGTATATAGTAAGTCGAAAAAGTAGTTGCTAAGTTACAGGTGTTGCGAGTACATAAAAAGTTCCATAGGAACGGAACTTTATGTACTCGTACCAGTATTTGATAACTAGTATTCATTTTTTTTTTTAGTTTTTACCACATGGCTTCTTACTTGTTTGAACTAGAGGCTTCAAATTATCACCACTGAAAAGCTCGTTTCGAGCCGATTAAAATGATGTATTGGAATGTCAAAATCGTTACAAATTTGTCGATAATATGATTTTTTAGTGGGTGAACCCTGTTTTAGACAAAAAATCTTGACCCGCGAAAATTTAGGACACGCGCCTGAAACAATTAAATTTGCATGGCCTATTACTTTGTTGCTGTTTGTGGATGCCATGCTGACTTGTTCAGCTTTTGTGTTACGACCTGCCAACAAAGAAATTACCGCTCAAATCCAAAAAAGGTACCAAGTCAATGACTTAGTACCATTTTAACGTTTTTGCTACTGCCATCTACCGGCGAAAAACCAAAACAAGGGCTGACTTAGTACTATTTTCACAATCGAGCTTTCTTTTGCAGCCGCTAGATGCCAGTAACAAAGGTGTGACTTAGTACCCTTTTTGACGGTAGTTGAGTCTATCATAGTAGAACACATTTTCGGTCCTAAGTCAAAATGTGAAAAATCGTGACTTAGTACCTTTTTTACAGTTTCGATTCAACTAGTATTCAGAAAGGCACAAGTGGAATCCTTGACGCCCACTGTGTGTGGCAGTCGACACTCTCTCCCTATCATGCTTATATATAGGCGCTCTCCTAAACTTAACCAACCTTACAGAGAGGGACAATTTTACTAGGAAAGTCCTACGAGTTTGTCCATACCACCACCAAGTGCAGGACTCGCATAGTCTGGCTGGCTAAATAAAAATATTAATTATCACAAACGGCGAACAACATTCTTAAAGTGGCACTATCACCGATTAAAAAGCGAACCCAAATACCGTGGCGTCATCTAGTGGCAGTGATATTGTTAACCTTAATAGCTCGCTCCCAGGTGCACGAGGACATAGCAAATTTTCAGTTAATAATTAAAGAGGTCGCAGCTTTGTTTGTTTAGTTAAAAGAAATGGGGTCGTGCATTCCTTCGCTTGGTGCAAGCAAGTGCTAGATAGTACTGGACAGTGCTGGATGTTGCCACATTCAATCCGTGATAATGCCACTTTAAGATAAGTTTATAGTATGATTGGCAAAGCAATGGGTCTTCAGGTGAACAGAAAATCGATGACCTCAATGGCATTCATCAAGGTCATCGTGTTGTTTAAAGACCTCCATCTAGGTTATGTTGCATCAAGGCCACCATCACAACTGTCGCTCAACTGCCTCCCAGGTCATCACATTACTTAACAATCTCCCAAAAGGTCATCACATTGCTCAATGCCTCCAGCAGTCATTAAATTGCTTAACGACCTCCAACAAGGTCATTACATTGTTTAATGACGTCAAGGTTCTCACACTATTTAAGGACATCCACAAGGACGTCACATTAACGACCAACTGCTCAACATCCTCCAACACCGTCATCACATTGCTTAACGACCTCCAACAAGGTCATTACATTGTTAGTGACCTCAAACATGGTCATCACATATTTAATGACATCCACAAGGCTGTTGCATTGCTTAACGACCTCCAAAAAGGTCATCACATTGTTCAACTGCCGTCAACAAGATTATCACCTTGCTTAATAACCTCCAGCAAGGCCATCACATTGCTTAATGACCTCCAACAAGTTCATCACATTGCTCAATAACCTCCAGCAAGGTCGGCACATTGCTCAATGACACCAAGAAGGTCATCACATTGCTCAACAGCCTCCTACACAAGTCAATACATTGCTTAACGACCTTCAACAAGGTCATCACATTGTGTAATGACCAACACGGTCTTCACATTACTAACTCCCGTCAAGGTCATTACATTGCTCAATGACCTCCAACAAGGTCATCACATTGCTCAATGACACCAACAAGTCATCACATTGCTCAACGACACCAACAAGTCATCACATTGCTCAACAGCCTCCTACAGAGTCGTCACACTGCTTAATGATCTCCAACAAGATCATCACATTGCATTGGTCTTCATTGCGACCTTCAAACCTCTATTTAGATCATCAACTTTGACCAACGTCTTCATTTTACACACAGTAAACCAAGCCAGAAAGAATAGACGGGAAGATTCCACATGCGCAGGTGTAGTACGGACTCTGCTAAAGTACCGAGAAGCTATGGATGAGGGACAGCAGGAGGCGGCAGCAGGGAAGGCAGTAGGTAACCGGGAGGAGAGAAGTACCCATGTGGAGATCCTAACAGAATCCTGCAAGATCTTGTAAGTTCTTGTAAGTTCTTGAAGGATCCTGTGCAAGATCCTACAGGATCCTAGCAGGATCTTACAGGATCTTAGCAAGATCTTAGTACCCTGCAAGATCTTGGTAGGATAATGAATGAACCTTCAAAAATTTAGGGTCCTGCAAGATCTTGCAAGATTCTGCGAGGATCCTGTGAATCCTGCTAGAATTATGTAAGATCTTACAAGATCTTAGACAGGATCTCCACATGGGTAGCCATCCATCATTGACGTATCAACCTCTGTGTTACGACAGCCATCAAGAAAGGAAGGTTGCCAGAAATGGGAGGCAGCGTGAACATTAAGGCATTACATGCCAAATTGACCACTGTGAAGCCAGAAGTTGGTGAGGCGGCGTGAAGTTCGCGAGCGTGCTTATGGGAGGCGGCGTAAACATAAGGCATTACACGCCAAATTGGCCACTACGAAGCCTGAAGTTGGTGAAGCGTATGAGCAGGAGGCGGCATGAACATAGGGCGTTCCTCGTTGATTGGTCTCTACGTAGCCTGCAGTTCGTGAGGCAGCATGAAGTTCGCAAGCTACGTTCGGGAGGTAGCAAGAACTAAATTGGCCGACCTGGCACAGCTCGAATTTGACGAGTATCGCTCATCCCCAATTATAACAATAGGCGTTTATTAAATTCTGAAATAACAAGAAGAATTCAGAGTCCGCTGCACAGCAGCATTTGATACAATAAAAAGAAACACTGCGATTTTCCAATTTCAGCAACATTTCTTGGCACTAGATGTCGTTGCTAGCAAGCGTAAACTGATTTAATATGTATAAGGAATGTTTTTAGTACGTGCTGTTAGCAACAAAAAGTGCCAAAACATTTCAGTTCCGGCAACAAGCTGCACGTTGCACATGGAAGCTGTACACACATTGTAGTTTCCAAATCCACCGGGAGACACTCCCGGAAGTGACGACGTAATCCGTGATGACGTCATCAAAATGGCCACCACGAGATGTACTAAATCTCTACTATCTCCGGAACTATTCGATCAATCCTAACGTGCGACCTATTGTTGGAAAGAGAATTTAATTTGCTAAAAGAAATGCCTGAACGATGCATGCCGTAAATCTATTAGTTTCTGCGTAATTTGAAGGATAACTATTATGACATCCTCAAAATTGCCACCATGCGATACACTAAATCTCGTGTATCTCTGGAACTAATAAATCAATCTTATGGTGTAACCTATCGTTGGAAAGATAATTTAATTTATTAAAAGAATTGCCAGAGCATTGTTTACCGTATATATATTAGCTTTTGTTTAATATATGGAAAAACTTGTTATAACGTCATAAAAATGACCGCCATGCGATATACTAATCTGTGTTATCTCCGGAACGAATATACCACCCTTATCCTGCAACGTATTGTTGGAAATATAATTTAATTTGCCAAAAGAATTGCAAGGACAATGTACGCTGTAAGCCTCTTTTGTTTAATTTGAAGAAAAACAAAATCTACACGTAATTATTGCCACTTTCAGTTCTGCGTTTTGTTATCTATAATGTATTCACTTGTGTTGCACGCAATTGATAATATAGGTCATAACACAGCATACAGTACATCGGCGAACTCATTCCATGGAACAGGCATGTCTCATCTTTTCACCAGAAGGTATGTCTGTGACAACCAGTCTCAACTTAGGACGATCAAAGAATAAATCAGAATAGGCTTGCCCGAGTCCTCCACAAGTCTTCCTCATACGACAAAATATTCATGTGGTGCACCGTTACCAATGGTCTAAGAAAAAACCATTGATACACCCGTGGAAATGATGGACTGGTCAGAATCCACCAGAAGCAAGGCTGACCACTAAGGTAAAGTGTTATCCTGGGTAGCCTTCCATTCCCGTCAAAACATCCATGAAGGTTTGAAATGTAAACGCAGATCAATTCTGCTCCCAACATATGATGTGAATTCCTCATCCATGGTTCGCCATGCCACGAACATTATCATGAAGTATTAAGAAGATCAATCCATCACAGACACCAGTTTAAGGCCGATCAACCATCGCAAAACTGCAGAGAGAAATGGCTGTAATTTCAATGATTGGTTGTGAGTTAGCAGGTAGTGGCTAGAATGAAAACGTTGTTCAAGCCTTTGTTGCAACACCAGGAAAGGCAGACGGCATTCTGAAGTCATCGGCGGATCGCACGTAAAACAAAGTAGGTACGCACACAAGGTTAGCATCGCAGGCCGAAGAATGAGGTTATCAGAATCAGGGTGATAACTTGAGAGTTCAGGCAGCCGTTTAAGGGTAGGCAATAAAAATCGGCTGAATTGATATTCTGCGATGGATGATATCTGCTGGGGTTAACGTAGCCTCTATAGACTTGCAAGTGTACTAAGAGAGGTACGAGCTCTCATATTAAAGAATTGCTTTCCTGTACACTACCGTGTGCCTGTGAAGGCCACTGCTCAAGTGACACACTGTGAACAATACGATCCACCTTTAATAATTTACCGTTTCCGAAAGAACCACACATAAAGCGGCAATAATTACATGCACGTTATCTTTTCCTTCACATTAAAAAAAAACTAAATTATTTACGGGATACATTGGTCAGGCATTTCCTTTAGAAGATTAAATTATCTTTCCAACGATAGGTCGCAAGAAAAGATTGATCATTTAGTTCCGGAGATACACAATATTTAGTATATTTCATGGGCGTCATTTTGAGGACGTCATAATGTGCTTTTCTTCAAATTACGAAGAAACTAGTAGATTTACAGCGTACATTGTTCCAGCATTTCTTTTAGCAAATTAAATTACCTTTCCGACGATAATCCGCACGAAAAGATTGATCGATTAATTCCGGAGATAATTGGGAATTAGTATATCGCTCAGCAGTCATATTACGTTTTTCTTCAGTTTAAACCAAAACTAACAGATTTATGGCATATATTGTCCGGCATTTCTTTCAGCAAATTAAATTTTTTTTCCAACAATAGGTCGCACGATAGGATTGATTGAATAGTTCCGGAGACAATAGATATTTAGTACATCGCGTGGTGGCCATTTTGATGACATCATCACCCCTATACGTGTCACTTCCGGGAGTGTCTCCCGGCGGATTTGTAAACTACAACATGTAAGCAGCTTCCATGTACAATATGCAGCTTGTTGCCGGAACTGAAATGTTTTTGCACTAACAGCATGGACTATTTTAAAGTCAGTGGCTTGCGAGCCGATTGGAAGCGAGGGAAGCTTTCCCATTTTTTAATTCAAGACGCTTGCCGCCGAGAAACTTTCACGTCGTTTTTAAAGTCAGTGGCTTGGCAGCCGCTGGCGAGCCAACTAAGTGATGAAAAAGGGTGCCGAGTTCGCTGAGCTTACGCAACCAATGTGGGGGCACGATGTGTGCATGCGCCATTGCCATGGAGCAACAATAGGCAACAATCATCATACAAGCGATAAATCTACATGATACGTGCGTGACAAGTACGATATTGATAGCTGCCAGCAGCTCAACTGGTTAGTCTTTACTCCCATCATCTTATTTATTTATTTGAAATAACTGCAACGCCCCAAGGAGCAATTAAGCAGTATAAAAACAGAACAAAAACAAGGAAAAAAAGAAGCCCACAAGCGCCACAGACGAAGACAATCTAACAGTATGGCTTCAGATCATAGGCTATAAAGTAGTTTTGAGCTTTCTTACGAAAGCAATTTCAGAGTCAGTTTAAACAACCTCTTGGGGCAAATTATTCCATTCAACAATGCTGCGTGGAAAAAAGGAGCCTGCAAGTACGTTCTTGCTGCACTTCAATATTTTCACCTTTCTGGTGTGGTCATGGCGACCTACAAAGTCAGGGGCACCACTAAAGTCAATCGGATCCACAATAGTACTGCCATTCAGAACGCGAAAAAACAGTTGCAACCTATGGAGTTTTCTTAGCTCTTCCATCAAGTTCCACAACATCTTGTTGCACATTCCAGTGACACATGTCTCTCTCTTGTAATTACCAGTGACCATTCTCACCGCCATCCGCATCACTCTCTCCAGACAATCCGAAAGATACTTCGTGTAGGGACCTAATTTAGGTCATGCAACAGTGTTGAACACAATCTCCCGAACTCTGGGACTAGCTTGTTTAAGAAGCCTGTGGAAAAACTTAATTTCGCCATTGACTTTGGCGCTACTAATAAACGCTACTAATAATGCGATACAACAGAGAAAAGAGATATAATAACTGATTTTGTTACTGCCATGTTTGTGCTTAGTAAACGTCAAATAATGTCGTTTTTTTATGTCAGCTTGAAAATAGGAAAAGCGAAGGAAGCCGAAACCAAGCAAACTCAGCGCTCAGCAAGCAAGCCGCTGACTTTAAAAACATCCCTATATCTAGCCAAGTAAAAATATAAATATTTGATCAAAAAAGGCCAAAAATCTCAGAAAATATGCACAAGTTATTTAATCTGCAATTAAGTTAATACCACTTTGCAACCCTTCCGAATTTCAATCCAGTAGCAGTCGCCACTTGGCCAGTAGACCTTAAAAAGCACTCGCCATTTCACAATTTTTACTCGCCACATACCAAATACGTCTTGTATGATGCAAGGTTTCTCTAATTTATGCATTAACAAAATTATGCAATTTCTTAAACTCCAGTATTAATGCAGAAAATCCAGTTATATAGCCCTCATAAATCTGAGCATAACGCCGCAGACCGTTCGTCTCTAACTTGTACGGTTCCAGAGATACCCTTTTAGTGGCATGCTCTGTAGCTAGTCGCCGATTTGGCGAGTAAGGCTAAATTCCAAGTCGCCAACTGTTGATTTCCACTCGCTAAATGGCGAGTGGCGACCGACATTGGGAAGGGTTGCCACTTTGCTAACAGCGCCATCTAGTGGCAAGAAAAGATACTAAATTGGTAAATCTTACGTTCTGTCTTTTTATTGCAAAGACAGAACTTAAGATTTACCAATTTAGCACCTTTATTAATTTTGTACCTTGTCCATTAAAATTCTGCAACGTTTTTTAATTGTTATTTTAGTACTTTACAAGTTAAAATTATTGCAATAAATTATTATATTTATTGTAATAATTGCTGCAATAATTATCGTAATAAATTGTTATGTTTATTGGAATAATTATTGTAATAAATTATTGTAATAAACAAGTGTAAATCGTCTCATTTATCCTTCAAGTTCATTATTACCAGAACAGTTCGGTAAACATTGACCAACCCCATTTTTTGTCACGAAATTTATTTCATTGATGTTGAAAACATCCCACAATTAAAATTAAAGCCAGTGTAAATTACTTTACATTTAAAACAATTCATAAACCACACAAATAAAAGAAGGCAAAGGACACAATATAATACAAAATTTTAGTAATATTATGGTACACACACACACACAAAAAAGAAATGGCTTAAAATGGCATTGAACAGATTTTCAAAAATGCTCATAAATCTGCAACGTAGTTAACATAAATTACTTATTACAAGACCATAAACATCACTTGCGCAAGAAAGTAACGCACTGCAGCTTCAAAGTAATTTCAGAGATAAATGAAGCTAAACAGTGAACACGGCAGTACCAAAATATTGTAACGTAAAACCATTCAATTGCTATTGCATCCGACTAGCACGATAATTATGTACAAATTCTTGGGTACATGTCAATTTTCTATGAAGTACTCGTACAAAATGATCCGAAGTTAGGACCAAATAATTTACAAAAAAAATTTCGCAATGGATAGTAGATACCATAAGCAATGAAGACAGTCCATACACAACAAATAGGTTCCTTTCCAAGTACAAGATCACGTCAGTTTAAGCCTTCTTTTCCGGCTTGCATGCCAAGTATATGCCATCGCCCTGAACTGAGTACTGAGTAAACCGTTGGCAACTCGGCAACAACAACAGAAAAGGACCTCCAATCAGTGGTGTAAATAACGGGTGGTGGGACAGCGGTGCCCCATCCAAAAAACAAAAAATCCGAGCCGAGGGGGCATCAAAGTCCTACGAAAAATCTATTTATTTACCTTTTTCTTTAAATCGTTTGGATGGAGCCGCACATTACACAACAAATAGCAGGGGTTGAAACAGTCGAATGCACAGAGGCAAAATGCTCTCCAAAATCGCGCTACGCACTCCTAATGTAGCTCAGGAGTTGAATTTTTCATAACTTTTGAGCCGCACAGGACACAGACATGTTGTTAGCGGCATTTTAAACAGCTTGGAATTTGCTTTCCAAAGGCAATATTTCCTTCAAAGAACTTCTAACTCTACTCATTATTACACTTGGTTAAACTATGGGTGTAGTTTTAAAGCTGAATAGTTAAAGTCACTATCACCGATTGAAAGCAGACGGCATCTGGCAACATCTAGTACTATCTAGCTCTTGCTCGCACCGAGCGATGGAATGATAACGGCATTTCTTTTAACGAAATAAACAAGCCACGCACGACATCCGTAAATGTTGATTGAAAATTTGGTTGATCCTTGTGCACCTGGGAGGAAGCTATAAAGGTTAACAATATCACTGCCGCTAGATGGCGCCATGGTATTTTCGTTCGCATTTCAAACGGTGATAGTGCCACTTTAAGAAGTCAGTTTAAAGCAAAGTGGAGCAAACCAATACAATATTGTGGTGATGAATGTTAGAATTTACAGTGGCTAAAGTAGGAGACGACTGTTCATTTAAATTTTGGGTTTGCACTCCAAAGACTTTTTTTTTTGTTTGTACTTCAGTAACTGGTTTAAGGTATAAATTAGCACCCAGATTAAAATTTGGAAGTTCAAACCCTGCAACATAACTAAAGTGGTTGTTTAATTCTCTAGCAGATGTCAGTGTAAAATCTCCCCCCAACCCACCCCGAAAAAGGTATTTGCATGGTGGTCCACAAAAAACTGACGACCCAACATTTTCTAAGTCCAACTTTTCTAGTTAGCACCCCTCAAAACCAGGAGAGGAAAGAAATCTTACCGTTTCATTAGCTTTGATTTTTGTCCTCTCCTTGTTCTGAGGGGTGCTAACTAATTTTGGGTCGTCAGTTTTTTGTGGATCGCCCTGTATTTACGCTACTACCGTCAACTACAATGGCTCGCCCCAAGAGACGTGAATATACAGCAAACTACGCACACTGTACTAATAAAAAAAGGAATTATCAGTGACTTGGGAAGGAGGACTTTCCGTACCTACGTATATATGGAATATTTTTGTTGCTTTCATGTCTAGGATCTGTCATAACTAAATTTGGCCAAACTTTTTAATTTCACCTTGTACATTAACCAGATACACAAATGAAATACAAAAAAAAATCAACACGAAAGTTGATCGTGGAAAATGGTTGAAGAATCTTAAATACCGTCTATAAACCGGTCAAGTTCATTACACAACACAAAAATAAATCTTACGAACACAGCAAAGTGAAAATTGGAGAGAAAAATTGTGCAATCTTTAGGGATACAAGTCAATGGAAGGAGACACCAAGACCCTTTAAGAACATAAAGGAACTTCAAATAAAACGGACATGGTTGACTATTACTGCATCTTTGCAGAATTCACAACAGTTACTGGTTCCAGGTAGGATAAACATATTTTCGGAAATGACGATTTGAAAGTAGCGAAATCCACTTGACAGACACCGGCAATATTACTTTGGAATAAACATGATGAAAAGAGTCACACAAAAATTGAACATTGAATGCTGGAAGACTGGCTAAAGTGATGGAGAAAAAAGCAAGCAGTTCTTTACGTTCTTTAATAACAAACTCCTGGAATTGACAACTTCTTTTAAAAAACAAGCTCAGCTTATTGTCCGTTGACTGCCTATCACAAGCAAGTTAACACTCGGCGCATCACCAAGAGTACACTTATGAAAAGGAAAGAATAACTCTTATTCTGTTTAAACCGACGTTTGACGAAATCAAGGTACTCGTTTGCATCTTTAATTTTATGGCTAATAAACTACTGAAATTAAAATTTGACTGTAGTAGACTGTCCACATGACTCAGCCTCAAATCCTTTTTAGATTTATTTATTACGCCATAAAAAATGTTTGGTTTACGGGCAGGGATGGATATAAAACACCACAATTTAATTATTTAAATTTATTCAATTTTATTTAAAAATCTGAAGCCAGGAGGCCAGCGTCGGACTGCGTCGCACAGGAACACAAGCTCTGGTGACGCAACCGCAACATGGACGCCATGTTTAAAAAAAAAACTTTTATTTTTTTTTATTTGAAATGAATTTGTATGAAAACTGCATCTCTATAAGTAGCATGAAAATGCTTCAAATTCAAGCCTATTTCTTAAAAACCCACTAGCTATCAGCACTTTACCCTAAGTGGCCTCGTAAACAAATATTTTTTTGGAAAACTTTGAAATTAATTCTTGCGAAAATTGTGTTGCAGAAAAATGTTTCAAATTCACGCTTATTTTTTTTAAAAATAACACTAGTTACCGGCACTCTGCCCTTAACTCTGCCACTACAGGAAGCCCTCGTTTAAACAATATAAATATAAAAAAAAATTTAATGAATTCGTATGAAAAGGGCACTTCTAAATTGCAGGAAAATGTTTCAAATTGTCGGCCATTTAAAAATGCGCTGGCTTTAGCCGCGATTTCGCTAGGAAACCTCATGGCACTCCCCCGACTTTCTTGCCGAAGTCGCATCTTCCCAAACAACAAATAATCCTAGCTTCGAGTATTATGCAGATGTAATCAGTTTTTGGTTAACGAATGCTATAAATAATGAGACGGTCCAATAAGGACAAAAAAAATACACTAAATGTTAAGACGTGTCAACCAGAATTTTTATTTTTGAAATTTTTACTGACCCTTGGGGTGGTGATTTTTATCCAAATAAACCTACCAGACCTCCAAAAAAAATTATCAACACCGTCTGGTTACATACTAATTTTGCACCCTGTACTCACGGAACTTAAAATATAACAGAGCCCAAAAAGATTATCAAATTGCATTTCCGACCACTGTCACGAGAATTTGCCAGGGAATTCACGTAATTTGTTGGATGGGCTAAGAAATTCGGAAAGCCTTCGAAAAAGATTCAACTTCCGATCTGTCATTTTAATATACCTTAGTACACTGTGGCTAGAAGACACGATCGTCATTAAACAAGACCTTCGGCTCAGAAGGTGTGAGATATAGCTAACAACACAAAAATTAGCCATAGCGTGTTAGGGTACGTTAAAATGGCAAACGTCGGATGTTAAATATTGTTTTAAGAGTTTTATCGCAACATTTTTTAAAAACTAAAAATCCCGACCTTCTGGAGTATTCCTTCACCTTGCAAATCGAAAGGTCACACAATGACTTTTATATTAAGAAGGCAAAATTATACAAAAACGCATTTCTTCAGGCTTAATTTTTTCGAAACAAAAATTCTTAATTGCCAATAAAGAACGCATTGAAAATACGGTAGCGATTCTTACTCTGAAAGTTCATTTTTAAAATTGGAAAGTTCAGGTAACAATTACGAACCATTTCAGAACACAAATACTACACCAGTATTCGCAAATTTTTGACAGACTGCAGACACAAGTTTGTCTTCATCAGGCGCTATGACTGCTAAAACGTTTTCTTACGACATCTGAATCACTTTTTGAACTTAGCGTTCGCGCTCGTGGCTCTTTAGAAAATAAAGAACGCAATGGAAAACCCTTGCTTTTTAAACCATCAATAAAATACTGCTGTTTCTTCATTTAACATTTAGATGCAAGAAATGATGGCGACAATGACAATGAAAATAATGCCACTCAATTTCATGACCAAGTAGCCGCCCTCTACAACATCTAGATTAAAATTAATACTATGGCAAACTCGCGTACAAAAACCTACACATTTCAAGAAGCGTAGGTCATCAACCTTCCTTTTACCTTACAATGTGAAAATAGAGTATAGTATCCCACTGATCGTTGCGTAGGCTACTGAAATGCAATAAATACCGTATTTCACGGAGTAAATGTCCGGGCATGTTTGGAGCTTTTCCGGCACGATTTGGAAGCGATTTGGCATGTGTAAGTTAGCCTACCGAATGTGAACGACATACATATTAGAAATCAGAATATTTCACAGTCGATTATTTGCACCGCTCCACTTATAACACGGTCCACCTCCACGCCTTGCTAGTTCGCATTGAAGCCTAATGTAAAATGCTCATTGGTTGCATTAAAAGTAAGGCTTATTGCGTACTAAAATAAAAACGAGTACATAAGACAAGGATCACCCTTTAATTGAGAAAATATTAATTGGGTGTTGCTTGACACTACAATAGATTTTTCAGCTACCCGCAACTCAACTAGCTGAGAGTTTCGTACAGAGCTCGAAGTGCTTGGTCTTAGCTTGGTCTTGGCGGCAAGTTTTTCTGAAAGCAATGGTCTTCTTATGCAAAAAATTAACAGCTTGAAGCAGTGGCAAAACTGTTGCAATGGACAGCTGATTTTTAAAAAGAAGGAATTTTTTTTTAACCTCCTTCTTACTGCAGGATCTACACCTTAGCCAATAGGTGGTTTTATTGGACTTTTGAGAAAAGGGTGGCTTCTTCCAAAGCGCAGTGACAAAGACTGACTTGTCATTCTCATTTTAATTGGTTAGTCTGACAGTAAGGAAGAAATAATGCAGACGACCGTACTAAAAAATACGCTGTCGTGTGACGGTGTGAACTATCGTACTGGACCGATTGTAAGGCGGTACGAATATAAGGCGAATTAGGGTTTTTGGGCTCATAATTCAACAACAAAAAAAAAGGGCATGATTATAAGGCGGAAGACTTTCACCCAAGATTCTGACAGTGCATCATTACCAAGATAGTTGACACCATAGCATAGTTTAGCCAATGCCGATTCACAATAATATTATTTTTTTTGTCATATAGCATTGTTTTTTTTTTAAATTGTGAACTCCATTACAATTTTTAAGGCCCACTTTTGGTTACATTTCAGTTTGGGACAAATAATTCAAAAACTATTTGAGCTACTCACTTCTCATTAGCACCAATGGATAGCTCTCAAAGAGACAATTCGAACGGTGTATTCAAATTTAAAAACTGCTTATTACTCACAGTTACGGATTAGGACGCGAATAAGAGACGACGATTCATTTCTAATGGAACAAATTTGAAAAAAATAATACCGTCTTATACTCGGGCCAGTACAGTATCACTACGGTAGTCAAACTTCCCCCAACCAAAAGTCTTTAGTCGGAAAAATGTGCTTCAGAGAAACAGGAGGCGAAACAAAAGGGTTCAGCAGGGGAACAAAAAGTTTAATTTTCCAAATATTGACAGAGTCCAATCTGACATAACTCCACCCTCCCCCCCAAATTTTGTCTTCGATACGCCACTGGACATCATTAAAGGTTGCCACGAAAATTGCCGAACGTCGCACAAACTGCAGGTAAGCAGCTGCGAGCTACAGTACTTTGAGCCCTGGTTAGGACATATGCAAGTTACCGCATATCTTCGAATGTAAGCAGCACACGAATCGAAGCCGCTCACCATATTTTAAGTAAGTTTTCAAAAAAAAAATATTCTTACGAATCTAAGCTGCAGAAAAGACTAGTTTTATTTTAAAAATAAACATTAAAAACTCGTTAAATTCTTTATGTTTCATGTATTTTTTTTCCTCCACCGACGAATACACGCCTAATCGACCGTAAAATGCTTCCCAGCAGCTCTATTTCTGCTAGTTTCGTCATACTTTATGATTGAAAAGTGTGTTTGGTTTTACGACGCAATGTTGAAAACAAAAAAACCGAAAGTACTTTTGGAGCAAGAATCGCGCTCCCGGAAAGAAAGCAACAGCACCTTTCCTGCAGAATGGCAATGCTGCTGATTGATGTTTCGGATTTAATTTTAAACTGCACATGATTGTAAGCCGCACCCAAACTATTGGTTTGAAAACTGAGGGAAAAAAGTGAGGCTTACATTCGAAGATATACGGTAAATGTTTATTTCCTAAGAGTACCCAGAAACTTGTTCAAGGCCCACTGCTAATAATTTTAAAGTGAGCTAAACCTGGCACGGTTTTTTGGGCTGGGCAAATCGCGAAAATACGGTACAGGCATTTTTTAAAGGCTGTTGACTAACAATTCAATCAACTAGCAATGGGGTGGATCGAGTGACAACGACTCAGATACTACAGGTTCCCGATGGAATCATACGATACTAAGTAAGAAATGCAGAAATCACGTTTCCGTAACAAAGGTTAAACAAAAAATTACATATGATTGAATAGCATGTTTACTTAGCAAGACTGGAAGTTTTCTGCTCAGTATGTATTCTGCTGCTTGGATACTGGTAACTTTTACTTGAATTATGACATCAGTTAACTGCACAACTTTTCACAGAAAAGAGATTTCTGAACAAATAAACAAAATATATTGTGCAAATCTGCCACTGTTACCTTATGAATAGATCCGCAAAATTGGCTACAAATAAAAACGAATAACAATGCGCACTACTTTTAAATGCAGCAAACATGACTAAAATAAAATACACAATACAAATTTAAAAGTCTTATGTACATCATATACATTTCAGCATATTTATCACTTCTGCTGCGCCAACCAATCATGTTGCAGCGGTTTGTAAATTGATTCAATTAGCAAGTATACGCCAAATGACTTAAATAACACTAAGGTCTAATCTTATGCCCTACAATGCTAAAGTTTTAAATGCATCATTGCAGGAGACCACCCACATAGTAAAAAAAAAACATACTAAACTATATTTCAGTTTTCTAACGGAAAACTTCTTTATCAACAAAATGATTTGTACGGCCATTTAAAAAAAGCTGTTTCTCTGGTCGGAAATTTTTTCTGTGCGGGCACACTTTTTTAAGTTTAATTTTTCAGTAACTTAGGCCATGCAAAGTTAATTGTTTGATTTACAGGCGCGTGCGGGTGTTTTAAATTATCGTGGGTCAAAAACTTTTTATCTGAATCTTGGTTCACACGCTAAAAATAACATTTTCGAAAAAAATATTGACCGTTTTTGATATTCCAGTAGACCATTTTAACCGGCTCGAAACGAGCTTTCCAATGGTGCCAATTTCAAAACTGTAGCTCAAACCATTAACAAGTTATTCGACAAAAACTAAAAAACTTTGAGTAGTAGATGACATAACATACGTATTAGCAATATTATATATATTTTAGGCTGACTCCATACTCTTTCAGATTTGAGCTAAGTACATGTCAAAGAAATGTGATCAGTTAAATAAAATAAAATACCTGGTTGCCTGGTGCTTCAATTTGCAACCTCGTCCGTAAACCAAACAATTTTTTTTGCGTGGCCTTAAGCCAACACAAACATGTTTTAAGCCAAAAAATGTTACAAGCCTACCCACTTTTTTTTTTGTTTGGGTAATTAATCTGTTATTTTTTATATCATGTCTCGGGTAAACATCCACCTTCAACCATTCACTTGTTCTACAATTTTTTTTGCTGGAGTCAAATATTGTGTTTGATGGACATGTAAAACTGAATACGTACTTCATTCAAAAGATGGTTGGCCACATGGTAAGACATTAAAAAAAGGTTGTTGTAGTGTTTTTAGCAATGGGGTGTCTGAGAAACAATTTTATTATTTTTTTTTAAATGGCCTAAAAGTTTTAATTTCAAATTATTTTTTATTTCATTAGTGATAACAAATGAAGTGATATTTTATCCCGTTTTTGTAGAGTAAGGGACAAATACTGCTTTGAGTATTCAAGATCACTAACACTAGTTTTTTTTAAGTTTGATGCTTGATACAGAAAGTAAGGCAGAAAAATGCTCTTTTAACAAAAGTTGAACAAAAAGGAGCATGCAGGGGTGCACGAGACTCAAAATTTGAAATTTGAAACATGTTCGAACTTGATTAAACTTAACATAGAAATTCAGCACTTTTTTCCTACATTTTTTTTCTAAATTCCGTTTGCCATCTGACACCATGTAATTTTTAATGTTGTATTATTAATAGGGAGCAAATATCAGCCGCCATTTTTGAATTCATCCCACACACCCACTGGCTCCAACGTGATACAATGTCACGTTACTTAACCAATTTCTTGACCGGTTACGTCCAGATATTGACCCGTATGTAGAAATTAGCAGAAAGTCAGCTGTTGCACATTTGTTACCTGTATCGTTATTCAAGATCACCCCATGGTGCAAAGCTTTTATTCCCGGAGTAATTTTGTTTTATTATGTGATCAAGAACTATGCCAATTATGAGTGATTCTAAAAATTTGGTGACGTAGTGTTAGAAGAAATCGTGTCAAGTTAGCAAAGTTGCATACAATACGTAGATAGTAGCCAATAAACTAATGTTCTAGCAGACTGGTACTAAATTTCAAATGTATCGCACATCCCTGTATGCTCAGAATGATGTCACACATTAAACAAATTCGCATTAACAAGATCATTAACATAAACACCTTGGCACTACTTGGATATTAATTGTTTGATCTAAACTTCCGAGCTCTACACGAAAGATTTTTGTGACAATTAAATGCAGTTGGTCCTTTATCAGTCTTCATCCAACGATGCAAAATTGCTACACTGACAAAACTGGGAGTCCAGCATGTTGATTTCTGCAATCAAACATCTGCACCACAAAAAATCGTTGGCACTGAAATACACATTAGCAAGCATGTCTACTTAGCAACTGTGGATAGCTGAACTTCTTTTAAATAGCCCTTCACTGCTGCACGATGGTTACTAAACCATCGTACTTGCTGATCACTCAAATGCAAGAGCTTTATCAACTCAATAAACGCTAAAAATTGTTCATCACAGCAACTTCAATAACCAGATAAATACACTCGACGTCGCCTTTCTTACTATCGATGTGTTTGTGACTCCTTAACACAGGACTCGAGAGGTGTTTAAGGCATACACTGCCTCACAGCTGTCCTTATCTCTAGTTAAGTAGGGCAATTCCAATGTACTAAATTTCAATTAAAATTGTAGGGCCACTTCCGTTACGGGAAGAGTGCAATTTCTCCAAACACTACCGGTAGTGCACTCTACTTCACTGCTTTTGGGTCACACTACAGTATTTAACTCTCTCTAAGGCCTTATGCAAAACAATAGCAGCACTCATGATATATGAATAATATAAACTTGTCACAAAACAGGAACGCATCTGATCTTACTTCGAAATAGCCAGCGTTTACACAGTCACTTGGAATTATGGTCATGTTTCACAATCTGGCCTTTTGGCACTATTTACATGTAGATGATTTATGAAATGACGTTCCCTTCCACAATCTAAACCCTGCATTACTCCGAATCACTTAATCTGTTGACGATAATGTTAGGCCGCAAGGCAGCATTGTAGCTGGGACCTGGAAACCGGTGAAGAGAAATAACAGGTTGGTCTGTATTAGTGTTTTGATCTAGCTGTTCTAATGAACGTGGCGTCATCTGTTGCTGAAGGGGATATTGATGTAGGTTATCTGTGCTCCGGTATGGTGGTGGCGGCCCTTCCGGAGCTGTCAATTCTTGAGCGATTTCTGAGTATGATGGCGGCTTGATCAACCGTCCCACAAACTGAATCCCGCTGTTAATGTTGTACGCCACAAGCACGTTGGCAGAACCAGGTGGTGTTGGAGTTCCAGCTCCATACAGGAAGGGGTCGCCAACGTCTCGAAAAACAATGTCCGTATCACGCAAACGACGCTGCTGTTCCCAAGTAGCCGAAATTGGGGCTGTTGTGGATGATGTGGAGAGGGTACGTGAACGGGGATGTGGTGTCATAGCAGATCGTTTGAGATGGACACGGCACACAGCTATTACCATAATGGTAACAATAAAAACAAAAGCGACAGCACACCCAATTACCGTGTAAATGGTCGACTGCAGGAAGCCCAAGTCGCTGTCGTAACGCCTCTGTTGCTCTAAGGAAGGATGTACCTGGCTGTACGCTATAAACACACAAAAAAAAAATCGCAAAATGTTAGCGCAATACAAGGGAGTTAGATGTTCTACCTTCGCAAATGTCAGTTGCCACTTGCCAAATGGCGACAGAAATTCCGCACTAGGCAACTTCTTTTTAAGCACTACTCGTTAAAATGGCAATCGCAACACCCAGATGATTAAATTGTCGTAGTCTTGGAAACTGTACCAGCCAGAAGCGAATGGTTTATGGTGTCGCATTCAGAATTTAAGGTAAGACAGATGTCCCAGGGGGTGGAATTGCAATGGTTTCACTAGGTGTTACCATTTATATGAAAAAGCAACACAATACGCACAATTCTGTCCAGAGAAAAGCATACGGCACTTTCTTACCTTAAAGGGCTACCAACCCAATATTTCTGGATCGAAATCAGACTCTTTTCATAACTGTAGAGCTAGGTCAATACAGTTAATGCTCTAAAGTGACCCTAAGTTTTTCAACATGGCGAGTAGATAACACAATTGCATGTGGTGAATCTACTAACTGGATGGATGGCGAGTGCCACTTAATTCTCCTCGCTGTGTTAACAAATGGGATGTCTCCTTGCTTAGCACCCTTGATTCACCTCATCTGCACAAATTTAACCATAATTTATGCAAAAACCACGTCCACCTACATCACTTCCGGTCCCCACTTGCCCTACTCCGACGTGCCAGAGCACCACTGCGGCACGGCATGGTCGAGTATTGAGCGCTTCGAAACGTGCTTTATGTGTGCGGCTGGTCTGGTCTAGTTTGTTTTCGTTCAAAGCTATTTTTCATTGTGGCCGAGATGAAAATAACGGTGACACGTGAGTAAATTTACAACTTGGCGGAGGCGTTAGACCTACTTCTGCTGTCTCGCATGAGTGGCCGTCTATGTGGCGAAGGCACGGTGGCACGCTCGAGGAATGAATAGCCTTTAAATGGCTTGTAATACGAAAGAATTTTTCGAGTAATCGAGATGGATGGAGTGTGTAGCGATTACTCGAGGCAGAAGGCCGTCGTAAATAGCAATAGTGTGCCGAGCATTGGGGCTAGTCCATGCAGACGGAGCCGTCGATTCTGGAGGGGTGGCTCGTATATTGCATGCGCAATAGTGGTTTATGTTGGTTTGTGTTGTGTGTGGTTTGTGTTGTGTTTTGGTTTGTGTTCGTGGCGGATTCCCGTGTGCATTGAAGTGAGTGTAGATGGATAAGTGATCGTAAAAGAAGGCTCACAATAAAATCGTGCAGGTACCGTTGGTGTGATATGTATTTCACGGAAAGCGAAATGTTCCCGTGAGACGATCGGGAAGTTTACGTTAAATGTCATGAGAAATTTCGTTGGAGTTGAGGTGAGCCTGGCTTGGTGTGGCTACCAGAGGCGTTCGTTAAACGCTAACGTTCTTTTTTGTTAACTTCTCTTGTTATTTTTTTCTGTTTAAAAATGTGATGGTGCCTGGTAGAAAACGCAGGCGGTGAGGTTGGAGAAGTTTTGTACTTCGAGTACGAGGCTTGAAGTATTTCCGTACTTCGTGTACGAGGTTTGGGGAGTTTCCGTACTTCAGGTATGAAGTTAGGAGAGTTTCCGTTCGTCGGGTACGAGGCTTGGAGAATTCCGTACCTCGAGGACGAGGCTGGGGTATGCCATTTAGTGGATGCAGTGTGTGTGTGAAGGCAGAACCAGGCTTTCCTAAGTTTGTATAGGTTTGTTGACCTGTTAGGCGGCAGGCGGGTCCTCGCCACGGGACGTGGTGGTGCCAGATGGTGTTGGACTCGTAAGTGTCCGATGTTAGCATTGGTAAGGCGCGTTACAAGGATTACATGTGGTCCTGGTTCTTTCTAAGGTAGTGAGGGGTAGAGGACTGGCCTGTTGGTAAGATACGCGTGTGGTAAACGCAGGAGAGTGGCTGGTGGCGTCAGTTTGCCTGCTGGCATACGTCCCACCCTCTCCACCAGGATGTATGGAGAAGTTGTCAAGGGGGTGGCGGTCGTACGCCTTTTGTTGTTGCTAAAAGGGTGTGTTTGCTCTGTAGGGTGTAGCCCCTGGCATCGGCGAACTTTCCTGAGTCATTGCTGGGGTTGATGGAATGATGGGGGGGGGGGGGCGGCGGGAATCTTGAGTTAAGGGGATTGTTGGTAAGCCATATCTGCCAGGAGGGCGGCATGATGTAAGTGGTTTTTCTTAGGTAAGTTTGGAAATGGTAGTGTGGTGTTGATTTCAAAACAAGGATGTTGTGCAGGTGGCAAATTTAGTCTGCAAGGTAAGTATGGTGCCCACAGTACATAACCTAGGAGAGCAATTGAGCGGGGTCAGCCGCAAAGGTAGTTCGTTACAGTTTGTCTCTGTGTATGATGACAGTAAGGACGTTTTTCTTGTGTTGGTGTGTCGATGGTTTTGCTGGTGTCGCCAGTCAAACAGGCGACGGCTGGGTTGGGCTGGATTTCTGTAGGTGCAGTGTTTTTTTAGGGTAAGTCTAGACTTCAAACAAACACCCTCCAAGGTCATGGACCATGTTGCATGTGATAGGGCTCGTGTGGCAGAGCAGGGGTCGGGTAGGGCTTCCCGGTGGTAGCTATGGTATGCACGATCGTAAGTGGCTTCTATGGTTACGTATCCTGACTGTGAGGATTGCGCACCTTTTTCTGCTGGTCACGACTGGTGGGTTTTTCGGTGTAAGGCGATCGCGGTGGTGGGGCGATAGGCTCCAGGTTTCCGCACACACCTTTATGTTAGCAGGAACCATAGCAGGGCGCCTGTCCATTTGGTAGTGAAGTCCTGGAGTCGACTCCCAGTGTTCTCTTATTGCCACATGTACCCACCTCGGTTGTCTGCGCCGACAGGTGTTTCGGGCGATGATCCTGGGGAGGGGGAGGAGGGGGAGGTTCCCCGTTTGGTGGTACCACACGCAGCGAGGTAGCAGTTGTCTGTGTCATTCCTCAGGTGACAGCTGGACTGCCAGGGGTGCCGCGGACTGGTCGGGGCTGGCTTAGCCCCATTGGCAGTAGTTTTTCTTCTGGGCTCTCTGTACCTGGTGGGCGGCGCACCTAGGAGGTTCGGCCTCTGGCCTCCTTTCGCTCGCAGGTGCGGGGCTGGTGCTGTAGTACTTGGGCATGTCGGAGCAGGGCAGGTAAGGACCGGAAGTGACGCAGGTGGATGCAGTTTTTTGCATAAATTAACCCTCTGGGCCCTAGAAGCCGATATATCGGCTTTACATAATATACGTTTGAGTTAAGAAAAAAAAACCTTAGGGCCCAGAGGGTTAAGAGTTGAATTAGTGCAAATGAGGTGATCAAGGGTGAGGATAAGCAAGGGGACATCACATTTGCTAACAGAGCGTCGTAGGATTCTACACCGAGAACTTTGATGCTCCTGCGAGAACAAATTCTCGGGTAGACTCACCAATTCACATTCACTAAGGTTGGTCATTTACATCTTCTTTAGCAAACCGATACACAAAAGTATTTACTAGGGATGCACTCTGTGGTGTCATCAGTGAGGCACCACAATGGCGTCTTTCATATTAGGTCCGTAATGTTAACCCTCCCAGTTTTCCATAACACACTAATAGGTAACTATGCAATATTGTAATGTTCTCATGCCATACCAACATGTGACCATACAGGTCACATGACTTGTAACTTCTATTTAAACTGCTCCTCACAGGAAGTAAACGGTCTCTCCAGTTGTAGCCTGCACACAAGTTGTCCTTGTCTTTATTATGCCCTAGTTTACCCACGCAGATTACTAGTGTACTACCCAAAGTATACTACAGATAGCGACGAGCCGGTACTATGGGTATTAATTTAATTTTAAAAGCTAACTTGTTAGGTTCTTCAACCACAACTGTGCTCCAAATTTGTGCTAAGTGGCAAATTTTTCATTTTGGCAATGAAATTAGTGCTCTTAAGACCCATCAGAGTTTAGTCCTTTCCAAACAGTGTAATTTTGTGGTGTTAAGAGATTATGTGGCACTGATAATAATAGTTAAATTTAGCACTTTAACTACAAGAACTGAAGAAGGCAATTGGGTTTATAATCGTTAATTTTTACAATATAATAATAATAATAATTGGTTTCACCCCCTCAATAGGCGGTGGGGATCCGGAAGGGTCGCTGATGCGGCCACTAACACCGGTCCCAATAGAAGAAAAATTCAAAATGGCATCACTGATAGGAGCGCACAAGGAAACGGGAAAGATCTAGTTTACTCAGCATCCTTCGGAAGGAACCCAGCGAACTCGCCGACACCACAGTCTCGGGGAGGGAGTTCCATGGGGCCACAATACGATTTGTAAAAAAATGCTTCCGACAGTCAAGGTGGCATCCCAGTACCCTCAATTTCAGAGAGTGCCCTCGCGTATTAATGACAGCACTTCGTTCGAAGAAAGGTAGGTCCAAGGGTAGCATGCCATGGATAATCCTAAATGTGAGGATCAAGTCCGCTTTGAGGCGTCGTAGTTCAAGGGGCTCGAGACCGACCATACGCAATCTTTGCCCAGGTGACAACTGACGAAGTCCACGCAGGGAACGTGTAAAGCAGCGCTGTACGGACTCAAGCCGGTCAATGTCCCCAAGGAGGTAGGGCGACCAAACCGGGCTGGCATACTCCAGGAGAGGCCTAACATACACTTTAAATGCCCACACTAAAGTTTGGCGATCAAGGGTCAGAAAACACCGCTTAACAATCGAAAGTCTAGTGAAAGCAGATTTGGTTATGATGCCACAGTGGATAGATGGCTTTAAATCAAAATTCAAATGAATGCCCAGGTCACGAATGTGTGTAACCGGATTTAACAGGGAATTAGACAAAGAGTACGAGTGCAATGGGTTATTTCTACCAATATGAAAAGTACAGCATTTAGAGGTGGAAATCGGTAGTTGCCAAAGTTCAGACCAATTCGACACGGACCTCACCTGGGCAGACAAAAAATCGAAGTCAGACGCACACAAAACTTCCGAGCCAACTTTAAGGTCATCAGCAAATTTAAGTTTAGGTTTCGCGGGTGTCGTCGTGGCGTTAGTCAAGTCATTTAAAAAGACAACAAAGAGTAAAGGGCCTAACACGGACCCTTGTGGTACGCCACTAATAATATCTCTGGCAGAAGAAAGCGTTTGCTCAACTAAGACACGCTGGGATCGCCCCGTTAAAAAGCTTTCGATCCACTTTAATAATGGTCCACAGATCCCAATCGCAGCGAGTTTGTACAACAATTTACTATGAACGACCGATTCAAACGCCTTTTGGAAATCAAAGTAAATAACATCGGATGGAATGCCCAGGTCAAGGGCAGTAGTCCAGCTTTCCATTGCCAGAAGCAGTTGCAGAGTTGTCGAACGGTTTGGTAAAAAGCCAAACTGGTCGTCATTAATTAAATTATTTGTTTCCAGGAAGACCAATAAATCTTCGCGTATAATAGATTCCATTACTTTGCACGCAACCACAGTAAGTGCAATAGGGCGGTAATTCAAAGGATCAGAAGTGTTGCCCTTTTTATAAATTGGAACAACATTAGCGGTCTTCCAAACTGATGGTAATACTCCCTGAGCAAAAGACAAAGAAAAGATATATGCCAGAGCTTGGTATACCTCCTGTGCAACTTGCTTTATGAAAAACGCAGAATAGCCATCAGGTCCCACTGCGCGGCTAGGCTTAATACGGTTCAAAGCAAGTAGCACACGTGCGTCGGGGAAACTTACATCAGCTAAGTGCACCAGGGGGTGGAGTTCAGAGACGATAGGAGCAGACACAGAGTTATTGTCGACAATTCCGTTTTCAGAGAATATACGATTTAGTAGATCGGCCTTTAACTCATTTTCGAAAAGGTAGGAATAGTAGTGTTCTAGAGCGATGCACTAGGATGTCTCACCGTCAGTACTATTAAACGGAACGATATGAAAATGCGCTGTTCAATTAACTCTTGTAAATCCGATAGTGCCTGGCCCTTATTCAGGCTG
Source organism: Lithobius niger (assembly GCA_023313725.1). Lineage (NCBI taxonomy): Eukaryota > Metazoa > Arthropoda > Chilopoda > Lithobiomorpha > Lithobiidae > Lithobius > Lithobius niger. Next base: position 25,646 of record JAHWFP010122173.1, read on the forward strand.
GTTGTGCCGGTGAAAAATTTAGCACCATAGCGTTTAAGCTTAAACGAGTGAAACTTGGTCTGTGCTGAAAGCTTACGCCAGTAGTGTTGTTTTGTTAAACGTTTCAAAGTGCAAGAACATTGAAAATTCCATAATGGCTTCTACTCTGAAAGTTCGTCATTCTTGATAATTGATTGTTGAAAACAGATTGTTACGCACAATTTCAGAATCAAAATACTGTACCAGTATTCTTGCAAATTTTCAACAGACCGACGACGTCTGTCTTCAAAGCATGATATTGGCTGGGGAAGACCTACTACACTTCTAAAATCAAATGTTCCACATGATCGGCACTTGAGGGGACTGGAATCCCTGGCGATCCAGCAACATGTTAAAAATGACGCCGTTTTGATGAACACTCAAGGCCCATCCAAGCCGGGAATTCGTTTCCTCCTTAGGGATGAGGTTTCCAGGCGACTCACAAAGCAGTGGATGAACCAGCACGATAAATATAGGAGGCCACGCCATGCACGTGCGCAGATTTCGAACGCTGAATTCCACGGTGACGATGTAGTTGACAAAAGTTTGAGTTGTGTAGGTTAGGCCTGATGAAGACAGACGTCGTCGGTCTGTTGAAAATTTGCAAGAATACTGGTACAGTATTTTGATTCTGAAATTGTGCGTAACAATCTGTTTTCAACAATCAATTATCAAGTGTAAGAACGTGTAAACATTTTAAAAGCCTAGTCCCTTTAAATTCAATTTGTAGGCGGTTGATTTAAATTACTAGGTAGGGTACAGTTATGCTGAAGTGGTTTAGTTGTTAAGTAGATAACCGGTAGTCTCGAGTGGTCCTTGCTTAATTTAAGATTAACGAGGATAGTAATTAAATTTAATTTAATTATTAAAGTGTAGGCTTATGCCTGAGACAGGTGTCATGAGTAAACCACCAGTAACTACTGTTCCAGTTAACAGTTTAGTAGAGACTGAAGCAAATTCAGAAGTGAGCGCTAGCGCTGAAGTTAATTCATATTTAAATTTAAATTCTGAATTAAGTAGTGAAGAAGGCGACATCATGGCTTCTTCCAAAACAGCAGGTATCAGCCGAGTTTGATAATAAAAACGATACATGGGAGAAATACTCCACCCGGATAGGCTACTATTTTAGAGCAAAAAATATAGCACCAGCCGCTCAAATAGATATTTTGATGGCTTCTGTAGGACAGAAAATGTTTGACCGAATTTTGAACATTATTTTGCCAGCACTTCCTGATTCATTTACGTATGCAAATTTGGTGAAAACTATTCTTGATGACGTTGAAGCCCTACCATCCGTAGTTTCAGAAAGGGTAAAATTTTGTAGAAGGTCGCAGAAACCCGATGAAAGCATCAGTGAGTATTTAGCTTCATTAAAAATGCTAACGAAGTACTGTGATTTTGACAAAATCACAGATATCAATAATGAAATGATTAGGGACTGCCTAATAGGTGGTGTACGGTCCGAAACCCTACAACACGAACTTTTGAAGCAGACTCTGGATTTAAAGGCAACAACATCCTTAGCTTTATCCCTTGAATTTGCCGAAATTGATCAGGGTGTTATTCGGGCCCGCACTAAGTCGGTTAATTTTGTATCTAAGAAACCAATTAAGACTCAAGTTCGTAACAAAACATCCAAGGATTTTGTCTGCTATTGCTGCGGAAAATCCGGTCACGTCAAAACAAGATGTAAATACCGAGATTATACTCGTGGCAGATGCCACACCGTTGGCCATTTAAAAATAATGTGCAGAAAGCCAAGTAGCAGTAACTCTAATAAGTCTATGAAAACGCATGAACATTCAAAACCCAGTTCAATCACTAGTTTTAAAGCTAGGCCTAAAGGTAAACTTAAGTATGGTTATACAAAGAAAGTTCATAAAGTTGAACGTGAAACTGATAGTGAACAGGAAACCGAAAATTCAGAGTCTGGTTCTGAAGCCGACAGCGAATCAGAAGATGATTATTTATTGCAAAACAACACTCTTGGAATAAGTGGGGCTGCTGACTAAAGTTCAATTCCCCTTCATACCAATAGTTATTGTTGTCAATTCCATGAAAATCTGTACGTTGAACATGCCTGTCTGTCTCAATGCAGTTAAGATTGACATGGAACTTGATTCCGGGGCAGACGCTACAATCATCCCTATTGAGTGGCATAAGAAATACTTTGCGGATGGTCCTCTCAAGCTCAGTCTGTACTCTATTCACTCATACACTGATTGAGTGGAAAGCACGATATATTCAGTCAGTCTTAAGGTTATAGTCAAAGGCCAAACTAAACACTTAAGTTTCCAAATTGTATAAACTCGCTGAAGATCTTCAGAGTCAATTATGATCCTTTTCACGACCTGCAAACAAAAGTTAACGTTAAAAAAGGTGTTAAGAAAGTTAAAGGTTTCCTAGAATTGTTTAGCGAGGGAGTGGGAAAGTTTAAAAACTTTAAGCAAAGATTCAATTGAAGACTGACGCTAAACCAGTTTATTGTCGTGTTCGTCCAGTTCCATTGGCACTTAAAGGAGAAAGTCAACCAGGAAATTAGGCGCCTGGTGGGCTTAGGAATTCTGGAGCCTGTGGAGACCTCACAGAGGGCGACGCCTATCGTGATAGTTCATAAAGCTGATGGAGAAATCAGCATAATAGGTGACTACAATACCACCGTGAACCCACAATTGGAAGTTGACCACTATCCGGTGCCCACAGCAGCACAATTATTTAGTGAACTCGTAGGCAGTGACACATTTTCCCTTATCGATCTTAAGGACGCTTTTCTGCAGATTGACCTCGATCAACAGTCACACGAAGCGTTAACTGTTAACACACCCCTGGTTCTTTTTCGTTGGCTTCGTGTACCTCTGGCCCTTGTGTCCAGTCCTGGAATTTTCCAGAAGGTCATGAGGAAAATCACGAGTAAAATTCCCAAATGTCATCCATTCTATGATGACATCCTCGTGAGTGGGACGAGGGGAAATCATGATAACACGTTAACCAAGTGTTAACCGCTTTACAAGATGCAGGAGCTAGGCTTAAGATCGAAACGTGTAAACTGTCGCGGCCTGAATTAAAATATTTAGGCCATGTGATTAATGCAGAGGGTTTGCATACACTCCCTGAAGTTAATGAAGCAGTCACAAACGCTCCAAACCCAATTTGTAATCCTCAGCTACAGAGCTCTTTGGGTTTCGTAAATCATTACTCAAAATACCTGCCTAACCTTGTTCATATTCTGTCTCCAGTTATCATCAGGCTGTTGAGCCCCAAAGTTAAATGGGTCTTTTGGGGGGGGGGGGGGCAGAATGTGGCCAGGCAGTTAACAAAGTTAAAGAATTATTTATTAAATCAAAGAATAGAATAGAATAGAATAGAAAAACCCGACGGTGCAAGCTAAAAGCCAAGAAGCACCCACCCCAACTACAAAGGTTCTGGTACATTATGATCCCAAATTAAAACTAAAGCTCGTTTGTCATGGCTCACCTTATGGGGTCGGCGCTTGCCTAATGCATGTCATGCAAAACGGCGCATCACGCCCAATAGCTTTTGCTTCGTGCAAATTAACACGGGGGGAACAAGGTCTATAGTCATTTTGATAGGGAAGCACTCAGTGTGGCGAGGGGAGTGAAGCGATTCTATGAATACGTTTATGGGCAAAGATTCATATTGCAGTCTGATCAAAAGGCTTTAATCTGAATTTTTGGCCCTAAAAAGGGTATTCCACAAATGGCAGCCGCTAGAGTTCAACGGTGGGCAGTAATGTTAAATGAGTACGACTACGAATTCCAGCACATCCCTGGAAAGCAAAATTTAACTGCAGATGCACTGTCACGGCTTCCACTTCCAAGTACTGAGGAGTTCGAAGAAGCAGATGCCCAATATAATGTTCTAGCTTTGGAGACTGTTTCCAATTTACCAGTGCTTAACGAAACTCTTGTTCTGGAAAGTAAACGCGATAAATTATTATCTATAAAGTTTACCGTTACGTGAACCATGGGTGGCCAGATGTGTTTGACAACCCCGACATGCAACCGTACTTCATATGCCGCAGTGAAATCTCTATCGAGAATGATACATTATTTTGGGGGTTTAGGATCGTCGTGCCGACAGCCTTACACAAACAGATTTTCAAAGATTTACACAGCTTACAACTGGGTATTGTTAAACTTAAAAGCTTGGCTATGTCAAAGGTGTGGTGGCCTAAGATTGATTCTGATATTGAAACCAAAGTTAAATCCTGTCAAAACTCTCAAGAGTTTAGGGATACTCAAACTGCAGGACCCAAGCATACCTGGGAGTATTCGCTAACACTTAATGCTAGATTCCATGCCGATTTTTGGGGGCCGATGGACAATTACATGTTTTTCATCTTTGTCGATGCACATAGTAAAATTCCATTCGTGCATAAAATGAAATCCACAACATCAGCTAAGTTACACATACTTTAAATAACCAGATTGCCGAATACGGGCTAATGGATTTTTTAGTTACCGACAATGCTCCGCAATTTATGTCCGCTGAATTTCAACGCTGGTTAAAAGCTAACGGGATCCAGCACGTGACCGGCCTGGCCTTTGCTCCTTGGACCAATGGTTTAGCAGAAATTTATGTCCGGAATTTTAAGCGTATTTATTAGCCTGGTCGGCGGGACGGATCCTCTGTTCAAGAAAGTATAAATTCCTGTTTATTATCATCACGAATCATCACGCTAAGCTCCACCACCCAAGCTACACCCGGAAAATTATATTTCAACCGAGAATTAAAATCTCGACTGGATTTGTTATATCCAGATCCTGCCAGTAAAGTTAAAAGGAACCAACAAAACAGGTTCAAAGCACACACATCCGTGCGTTGAAATCTTATCAAGTGGGGATAAAATTTGGTATCAGGACTTTAGTACAACTAAGTCTAAGCTATGGTCTATCGGCACTGTCACTGAGAAATGTGAACATCAAACTTAAATTGTAGTAGATGATGATGGTGTTACTAAGCTACGCAGACATAGTGTGTAATTTCCTTAAAACTAGACCGTGCACTAAAAAAATCTTGCCTTTGGATTAATATATATTTTATTTTTCAGCTAGGCTAAAATTTTAGTTTTTTTATTTAGTTCCCTGTATTGTGGTGTCGTCAGTGAGGCACCACAATGGCGTCTTTCATATTAGGCCCATAATGTTAACCCTCCTAGTTTTCCATAACACACTAATAGGTAAAAACATCATTACCAGTACTATTAAACATTTGAATAATTTAAAAACCACAATCTTCTTCACAATGTGAGACACCTTGTGGGGAGGGACTTGAGTGAGCAGTTAGCGCGGTGTTGGAGAGCTAGTAGCAGCAGGAAGGGCCCACTACCTTCTAAAGACAGCATGAATGGTCCACTACCTTGTAAATACAGGAGGCTACGTGTTCTGCCAAATTCAAATTCTGGCAAACAGCAAGAATGTGACCAGGATCCTAATTTTTCCTTTGAAGTGCCTGATGATGACAGTAGCATTGCTGTCGAAAATTAGCAAGACTCTGTGAGTGTCTTATGTATGAAATTGTGAGAAGATTGAAGAAGATTGTGGTTTTAAAACTAATAGGTAACTATGCAATATTGTAATGTTCTCATGAATTGTAACTTCTATTTAAACTGCTCCTCACAGGAAGTAAACTGTCTCTCCAGTTGTCCTTGTCTTTATTATGGCCTAGTTTACCACGCAGATTCTTAGTGTACTACCCAAAGTATACTACACACTCAATACAATATTGACCAAATACAGAATATACTACCGAATACTTAACCTGCCGAATCTAGAATATACTACCGAATCTACAACCGAATAGTTAACCCTTTAAGGACGGGTGCGCCCAAATGCGCCCGCTGTAAAATAATGGTTTGCAGCTCTTCTACAGGTCAGATCTAAAACTTCCAACCAATTACAGCAAAACTAAAAATGGGATATGAAGGCCAGATCATTAAGGAAAAAAATGACACAGGTTTCATTCCCTTACTTCAAGTAGGTGAGAAGCTATGAATTTTTTTCTGTAAGTCCGTTACGAGACCGTAGCGCAAATGCAGTCCTTAAAGGGTTAAACTGGCTACTGAATAATCGGCACCGAACAATTGACGTATTCAGCCGAATACCGAATTACAGGACCGAATAATGGCCGAATTGGATGAGCACCGAATTATTTGGCCGAATGCTTTGCCGAATACCATAAACATATGACAGTGATTAAAATGTATAACCATACTGATTAAGGGTAGGCACGTTGGTTAACTAGGCTTCCTGACAATAAAACATGACGAAATGAAGGTAAAACTAAAACTTACCCACTATCCAATAAAATCTACAGTTTTGTATTAGGCCTTGAAAAAAGGTAACCGCCCATTGCTCCTTCATTTAGGAGTGTTAGAATAATTGACGTTCCTCACAAACCAGTAAAGAAATGCTTAGATAAATGTTCTTTTAAAATTAAATTAACAAAACTGCATAATTTAAACTAATAAATTATTCTGCCGAATACCAACAAATTTTAACAGTGTTTATCTTAACACAGGGCTCGAAATGTCCATAAAAATGTGTGTAGCATAAGTGCGATACAAAATAAAAATGTGCGTAACAATCGCAAAATAACGGTTAGCAGTTTTCATGAAGCATAATTATTTTTCTTGGCAGGCAAAAGGGCGTTTTAGTTTTAATTGATGGTTCAGCTAGAACAAGAGAATGTGATTGTGTGACGCATAAATTGCATAATTTTTTTAAATACCAAAATATTCTGATGCTATGTTACCATTGTGTATCGTTCAATTTCATTCTTTGCACGTTGTATAAAAACGTAACCCTCTGTATGTATTGGAATTGAGAATTTTACGGAACACAATGATGGTTCTATTATAAATGGGCTAGGCCTCCTGCAAAAGGATTTTTTTAACTTAGTTCTTTCGCCATGAAATTGCGTCGCTCAACTGCTACGCAAATTTCAATTTTGTATCGCTAATGTCTAAAATTGTGGTGCAAACTGCGATGAGATACTGCTCATTTCGAGCCCTGTAACAGTAAATTCTGTATTTGGCAAAGTACCAATTATCATTGTTTGGTCAAAAACCGAATATCCTTATTCGGTCAAAATCAATACTTGGCCGAATACCAATTACTTGAATTTTTGGCCGAATAGGCCGAACACCAAATAATTACCAAATATTCAGTGCATCCCTAGTACCACGGATTGATAGGTTGACCTATCAACCCATGCCAGTATTTACAGCCCAACTCATCGGGTCTCAGCTAATAATTAACTTACTGCTGTGGATGAACCGTTGGCAGCAGGGCAGCACGTGAGTGTTGGGACAATTTGGCTCCAGGTATGGATCGCAGCAGAGATGACGGTCAAGGCAACGGCCGTCGCTACATCGAATCTTTCCTTCGCACGGATTTGATCCTGGCATAAAGATTAGGAAACACCTTTTATGACATAACTCAGAACAATGGCACAACATATGTTAACAACTTAACAAACAGAATCAATTAACGTGTCTAAATCCTGTTTCCCTGCAGAATTCGCTAAAACTAAAGTGTTCGTATTGGCCATGCGCCAGTGAGTACAGGTTTCCTCGATTCTGCGATTTCTGTGGAAAAATGAAAGTTCACGCAGGTTTGTCCAACTTTCACAGAATGCGGATTCGATGAGTAATTGACATCCAAAGCTAAAAAAGTTTCAGTTTGTTTGTACTCTTACTCCCATCTCCCGAAAAAAGAACAACTAGGGAAACAAAAAATCGGACAACCAATACGTTTAAGCGAAGAGCTCAGGTTATTATATGCAGAAACTTATGTCACAAAAAAAGGGTAAAATGCTAGGTTCATATGTCCTAATATAAACCAAACTCCATGCCTTTTCCAGCTTTTAAATCAACAAAGATGCACAGTACTGATGACGTCATGTTTTTTCCAGTCGCAATAATTTCATTCTAGGCCTGTATGTTTCCTAACCTCTGCATCTAACTAAATCTACTGAAAGCTTGGGTGACAGCTAATGGGAAATCACAATATTGTAATGCTCTATAAAACTGGATATATAAGGGGGGGGGGGGGGGCGGGGGGGCTGGCCTAGTAATAAATTCAATGCTAATGTAATAGGTAAAGAAGTATCAGGGATGATTGTTAAAATCCTTGTTTAAAAACAATTGAAACAAAATAAAATATTTGTGACTGGGCGCACAACAGTTGGATTTTCGCACATGCACATTGACAAACTTCTAGAGGTCAGCTTAGTTTAATAACCCTTTAAAAAATTTTACGGAGGTGCCAAAACGACATCGAAAGACAAATGGTTTCACACATTTATAACTTTGTTACAAAAAAAAAATATTTGCGGCAGCCAGTCTTAGTTTAGTTACCTGCAAGCTTTAGTGGACGACCTCTAGTAAAAACAAAAACCAAGGAGCATGATACATTTTTTGTTGTTGCTTGTCAATCCGTCTTTCAAATGTATATAAGAAATAAAAAATAAAAACCCTATTCACCAAGAGACTCGAGCGGCCGAGGAGTAAGACACATTTTTTGTTGTTGTTGCTTGCCAATCCTAGTTTCATACATAAATACGAAATAAAAATAAAAACTGTAATCACCATGAGACTCTTTGGACTTCCAAATAAATGCTCAAAAACCAAACATGGTGAAATTTCCATCTGTTCTCACGTTCAAAAAACATCTAATACGGTTTTTCTTTCATTCGTACCACCCTATGACTATAACAATAGGTGACGGGAACATTCGGCTTCATCATAACCCAGCGAGCTTTCTGTTGAATTTTCTTTCAAATACAATTTTTTTCGTGGCCTTAAAAAAATAATTTTCTCCTAAATTATTAAGAAAACGTTTGGCTTACTAATTTCACAGTAGCCCCCAACGGATAGTTCTCGACGTAAAACTTCGATAGTTGGACTCGACGTAAAAATATTTCAAATTTAGCTGAGTTATGGATTTGGAAGCGTAGAAGATGACCATGCAGTGTATGTTGAGTAAATCAATTAAAACAAAAAAAAATAGCCTATATTCAGGCCAGCATGATACTAAGCATTCTGTTTGTCAAAATACAATTGTATTAACAACGTAAACAATGTCTAACCGCATTTGTGTGGTGACTCATCAGACGCATCCGAAGGACAATCTGTGAATCCATCACAGACATAACGAGCTGGAATGCAGTGTCCTGTGCTACAACGGAAGTGCTTGTCTGAACATCCTTTTTCTGAAAGTATTCATCCATTAATGAAAAAACACAAACAGGCTAAGTAATTATTATTATTATAATAATTGTAATATTATTATTATTATTATAATAGGTAGTTAGTTATACATATAATTATAATTAAGTACGTTACGTAATTAGCTCGAAAAACATCGCAGCAGTTCATACTGTGAAAAGATCGATCCATTATAAAATAACACAACTAAGTTCGCTAAAATTCACAACACGGACTCACACTTAGTACAGCAAATTTTCAATACCACCCAGATATCTTCGTCAGGCTTTTCAAAAAAAGCCGAAAAAGCCAAAGGCCAAAAAATCCTCGAAGCCTGACGAAGATACTGGGTGGTATCGAAAATTTGCTGGACTAAGTGTGAGTCTAGTGTTGTGAATTTTAGCGAACTTAGTTGTGTTATTAAGTAATTAAATAAATAATTAATTATTATTATTTAAAAATAAATAATAGGGCTTCATTCCTTAATAATAATAATACACTGGAAAAACCTTGGTTCCCACTTTACCGTTGAATAATGATGACGTTCAATAATATCTTTACGCAAACCTACACTAGATGAAGTATCCATATGCATTAGAGCGAAGTGAGCGGAGCTTTGATATTATAGACTCAAATGCAAACTTTGCAAGAGCATCAAGTCACAACATTTTTATCAAAAGGAAAGGCACACAATCCTACACAGTAGAACACACAATACTGTTCTCCTCAAATTTTCAGCGAATTATCGGCGTTCACCTTCATCAGAAATCAGTTGGTTACAAGAAAAACTACGACACGTAAATAGACATAAAAATAGACATGCAATACCGGTAACGTACCTTTACAGTGGTAAATGCCGGTTACCAGTCTTTGTATGTCTCTTATCTTTATTTATTTACTCTTTACTTACCATACCCTTTATTTACTTTATTTGCTCTTAATTTACTTTCATATTCACTTTGGTTTCTAATTTTATCTCATATTGGTCCCGAGTTTCGACTGTTTTAAAACTTAACATGAAAATCTGTCGGATGCGGACTGACACTTTCACCCTAGTATAGGCCCACATAAAGAAGTGTTTCAACATCAAAAATTATTTGCAGGTATGCAATTATGTTCCATCCTTGCGAGATGGAACGTAACGGCAAATAATTTGCAATCTGTTCTCTTTTCAGTTCCAGGTCATCATTAAACTGATGACATTTTATAAGAGTTAGTTGTTTCTTGCTTTGACCGTACAAGGTACAATAGAGAAATAAAAGAATAACAATAACAGAATCACATAAATGTGTGAAACTCGGAATATGCCCAGAAAGACTTAAAAAAATAGCGCAATACACTGCATTCTCATTCTAGAGAACTGCAACAGCCTGTGTTTGGGCACACAGAATCGGGGATTTCGTATCACAAAGGCGAAACGGATACAAATACCGACACGGATTTCATATCCTGGTCCATTTGGATATAACACCAGGCCCCAATGTATGTCAGTCCCTCGGCCACTGCTCTTCCCAGGCAATAACCCCAATTGTCAGTGCCACCTCTGGCAGCAGCAACAAGGACATTACCAGAGGCAAAGATGAAACGCCATAGTGCCGCCTGAAGCAAAAGCACGGCAAGCTCAAAAGTCAGCATTCTGTCTCTACATGACTTGTGGCGGTGAGACCCAAGTGAAAAGTAATGTACCGTCTTTAGACACATAGCAGGTACTGGTCAGTTCCGGCAAATTGCCCTTCCTTAGGTGGAGCAAGTTGCAATTCCGTTGAGCATGATTGCGCGAGTATTCAGCAGTTGCAATTCAGTAGCTTTCCTGACAAAGCTGAAGTAGCATAGCTGTCCTGACAAAGCTGAAGTAGCATAAAGTTGGCGGTTCTGAACAGTTTCGAGCAAACCATCTTCAGGTGATCGTCACTTGTTACATAATCACAAAAGACTGTTCTAGGATTGCAAGGAAATGCACGGACGAGACCCACTCCAATTCAGACCCTTCACTCAGCAGCGGGGCCACCTGGACGTCTCCTTTGCTGTAAACCATGCCAAAAGACTTCCTACATCTCAGAACCTTGTCATTGGTCAAGCAAACAAGTCTGCCGAGAAGGAATTGGAACCCTCTTCGACCTGGTGCAAGGAGCACAATATCATCTGCAAACGTGACCACGTTCACGATTGTATCCTTCCTGACAAGCAATTTTGAGCATAGAGATGCCGGACACTATCTCGTTGAGGAATACGCTGAACAGGAACGGCGACAAGACACAGCCGTGCCGTATGCCCTGAAAAGAGCTGACAAGGAACCCTTGCAGTTCATGGAAACAGTCTGCCTACCATAACAATCTCTTATAAGTAATGGTAACATAACTCAAAATGTTTATCATACTACTGAAAGAGTACTTCCATTAGACCTGAATGTAAAATGGCACAGTTCGGGAGAAGAAAAAACACTCTGAAAGGGAAAACCTCTTGGCCGTATTCAGGCTGTATGGCGTCAAAACGGGTAATTCCGAACATTGCCTCCTTTTCGAGCGGGTACCGGATTTGTTACTGACAACTTCAGCAAGGCTGATATGTTAAATGAAATTTTCGCTTCCTATATGTCACTCTAGACAATGAAATAATTCCACCGAGGTCCTGCGAAATCCTGTCCGTAAGTGTAACTTGCACAAATGTTTCTTTTCCAAATCATCTGGTTCAACAGGCACTGAGCTATCTTAAGCCTAGCCAAGCAATTGGACCTGAAGGCTATTTAGCCTACTTTTAAAAACAAATTGGAAGTTAGATTACTATACCCCTGGTTTTTATTTTTAATCTCTTGTTTAAAACTGGCAAGCTGCCTGCTATCTGGAGTACCGCAAACGTGATATCATTTTTAAAGAAGGGGGACGCTTTGGATCCCACAAATTATAGATCCATTACTCTGACGGTAAATCCATGCAAGATTATGGAACACATCGTAAAGTCTATCATGGTGAACTATTTGCTTGACATCAATCTCATCAGGGATGATCAATTTGGCTTTTTGCCCGAGGTCCTTGCTGTCAATTAGTTGCATGCCACGATCGATGGACGACTGCACGCGACATTGGTATCCCATCTGATATAATTTACTTCGACTTCCGTATGGCGTTCGAATCAGTGGTCCATTCAAAGCTGTTTTTTAAACTCGAACACATGGGCTTCGGTGGACAGCTGTTGTCTTGGATCACGTCCTTCCTTACGGGTTGGACTCTGCGTGCGTTAGTCGGCAGCTCACCCTCTTCTCATTAGGCAATTGAAAGCGGAGTCCCGCAGGGGGCGGCCCTGGAACCCTTATTGTTTGTCATCTTTTTAAACGATATCCATTGCTGGAACTTGCATTCTACACATGAATTCAAATCTGCCGATGACTTGAAGTTGGGTGCCCATGTAGTTGACCTGATTGCAGACCGCAACGGTCATTGAATACGTTTCTGGGTGGAGCGAGGATTGGCAGTTGCCGCTTGCTATTGAAATATGTCAGACTTTCCATGTTGGTGGCTAAAATTCATATGTTCCTTATGTCTTAAGGGGAACGCAAATTCTAAGTGTATCTGATGTGAGTGATTTGGAGATCTGTCTTAACTGCAAATCTTAAACCGTAAATCGTTGCTTCACCTCGGAGAACTCACGGATCAGGGTTTGGTATTTTTTAGCTTTTGTGCGGCTCTTGTTGGAGTATGCGAGTCAGGTATGGTCCCCATCCCTCCTTGGTGACACTAACACGGTTGAGCGGGTACAGCAGAAGTTTATAAAGGGTTTGCCAGGCTTACGGTACTTGCAATACAGTGAGAGACTTTCCAGGGTTGGCCTGGAGTGCTGACTTGCCAGGTTGTGTGCTGATTTCCATTTTACCTTTAAGGTTGTTCGAGGGTTGTTGTCGATAGACTTGCCATTCTTTTACTCCCACACCATACAAGGCCACTAGAGACCATTCAATAAAGCTGGCTGGTCAGCTTGTGAGATTGGAGTGCAGGAGGAGTTTCTTTTCTGTAAGGGTAATCCCCGTTTGGAACTCCTTAAGACTAGGGTCCCCAAACTTTTCAAACTGAGGGCCATACAGCACAGTTGCTTATCTTTCGCGGGCCGGATTTTTCCTCGTCTGGTCCTAGAGGGTTTCAGCGTGCCCATCCCTTCCCCCCTTGCCCCAATACCAAACACTGGTTATGTTGTGTTTTTGTAAGTTAAGATAAAACATTTTTCTATCCCCCCCCCCTCCCCAAAGTTACAGTTGCTCTTCACTAAACCCCCATCCACCAGGTACCACCGCTGGAAACTGTGGGCTTACTTCTCAAGTTGAAACTACAATGCGAAGTAGTGCATGAAGTTGCTCATCAGCCATTCTTCAACGAAATCGTGATCTTCCTAGTTTCGAAAAAGTAACCTTTGCTTCACTCAGAGGAAAGCAAATTATACCTTCAAATTCAAAAGGATATCACATTCAGTGAAAATAAAGCAAGGGCCGGACAAAATTGCTTCGTGGGCCGCACCTGGCCCCCTGGCCATAGTTTGGAGACCCCTGCCTTAAGAGAAGATACGGTTCGGGCACGCTCTCCGGCACACTTTAAAACATTATTGGGTGGTGCTGACCTTTCTTGATTCCTCAAAAGACCGAAATCCTACCCCCACAGTTCATTAAACTCGTAGAAACGACTCAACAAGTGTAAATGGCACGTACCTTCTAGTACCTGCCTCACTTTTTCACCAAGTGGTATTTACTATTATTATTATAATAATTTGCACGTGGTTTCGCCTCACGACCAAATTCGTGGAAGTTTCGCTTACTCTACCAACGTTTCGGTGCTAGTAGGCTTATCATCATCCGTACGCCCCCAGGCCATATGATAAATAACGGATTACCACGTAATTTTTCCGCCATCCCACAATCGCACACAGGAAACGTTTATTCGACCAACTACATCGTACTCACCACGTCGGCCGACACTGTCTACACGAGCCGCCATTTTGTCTCACTCGTTTTCAACATTGTCGGCGGACATTCGTTTCCCAACAGGCGTCGCTTTCCCGCCTTTTTACAAAACCGCCCACGAAACGCAGCATCCATCCTTGCTTGTAATTGGCCACTATTTCGTTCCACCTGAAGTTGTCGTTGTTCGCCGTTTTCCATCTTAATAACGACGACGTCGTCGATAACACAACCGTTCACTCCAACGGCAAGAAAAGAGTGGAGGTTAGTAGAAAGGGCAGAACGGAGGGGAAGTAAGGGCGGAAGTGACATAAATTTGATGCATTTCCAAATGGAAATGACGCAAAACAACAGGTTACAAAGCGCCGCAGGGCAGAGAAGGATCCCCAAAGAGTACAGTGAGGAAGGAATGAGAACTGCATCTTCGTCTCGTGACCGACTTTGAAGTTAAAAAAAAAAACTATTAGAATCGTGTTTTCGAGTGCTATCTATTGGTGCTAATGAGAAGTCAGTAACTCAAATGGTTTTTTAATTATTTAGCAAAAACAAAAATATAACCAAAATTGGACCTTAAAAAGTTTATGGAGTCCACAAAAAAAAAAAATCCTATAATAACGAAAATTACGATTCCGAATCGGCATTAGCAGAACTATTATTCCATAGTATCAACTAAATTGGTAATAGAATCACTGGCAGAATCTTGATTGAAAGTCATCTGCCTCATAATCGCGCCCGTTTATTTTTGTTGAAGTTATGACCCAAAACGGCACTTCGCCTTATATTCGAACCGCCTTACAATCGGGCCAGTACCGTAAATATCTGTACAATATAAATATCTTGTTCAAGAATCTGACAAAATACGCTCAATCTCAAGACAAATAGAATACTCTACTCGTATTCCGTAAATTTTCAACAGTTACTTTGTAAGTAGATGGAACACACTTCAACTGTCTTCGCCAGGAGTTGTACTCGTTTTTCTCCTTTGGCTCACAACATGGCTCGCGCTTGGTTTTGAAATTGTTTTGAGATTGAGCGTATTTTGTCGGATTCTTGAACAAGAACGTGAAACAGACTCCCATAGCAATTTTTGGAACTTTTGTATTGTTAATATAAGGCCGGGGAAAAAAATAAGTTAGGTTCTCGGGCATTTCGAAGGTCGAAAAAGGACCAGGTCACCCGGCTTTTTATTTTTATTATTTATTTTTAAAATGCTATGAAAATGCTCAAAATTTTTCTTTAACCTTTTAAGCAGTATGAAAGTATATATACGTCCAAAAAAAATCATCCCAAACACAGTAACAACGTATGTATACATAGAAGCTTTGAAGGAAACTATGGGTCGAAAAACGCAATTTTCCGCCAAAATACCAAAATGCGAAACGCTGAAATTCCTGACATGTTGTGCATCGATTTCTGTAAAAAAATACGTTGTTACCAATATCTACAATTTTTATTAAAAGCACTTTAGTTGAAAAATCATCTTAAATCGACGCTTATTTTCACAATCACAGGAAAAACAACAAATTTCCGCAAATTTTCGATAGTCAGCAGTCCTGGAGGTGGAATGGCTCAGGCGACTATCATCTTCAGGCTCCACAACAACACCTTGTGACATTTTCAAAGCACTTTAGTTGAGTGTAGACTCACTAAAAACTGCAAAAATGTCTTTCTCATTCTTTTGTCCTAAGTTAAAAAGCAGAAAATTGGTCATTTTTGATCAGCGGTACGGTCGAACCATTTGACTGGGCGCTGCCATCTTGTATTAGTTGGAAAGCTGGAATTCCCCTCAATCTAGGCCTATCAACATATTTACTCGATGGCCATTTGGCATTGGCCAATTAGGCGAATTGTAGTAGGCCGTTTCTGGCCGTTTCAAGCCAACTTTCCAAAGCATTTGAAAGTCGCATTCCGTTATTGGCTAGTTGGCACCACGTGACCGATTTTGCGTGCCCTCATTGGCTGATGCGCGATTTCAACAGGGACGCCGCCGATTGCTTCAAATTTCACGTGAGCGCTTGACAAGTACTTGTGTTTTAGTTCGTCATAGCAATTCACAGCATTAAAAAAATTAAATCAGCAGCCACGATGTAAAACTAAAATGGAAAAGAAGCCCATAAACCTTCACACTATTGCTTATCAGGTGGGAACAACGATTTTTAGCCTACCTAACGCCGACTTTCGGACACGTTTTGTCAAGACAGAGATTTTCGATTTTCATTACTGCACGTAATAATAAAAAAAAAAAACAACGGTTCTCCAAAACTATTAAAGCCATTTGTCCGATTTTTTCTGTGCATTTTAATGAATACCTGTTACTTGCGTGTAATAAGTTTGAAATAATTGTGTCCAATAGTTT
>JAHWFP010122173.1:42197-59672 GCA_023313725.1 Lithobius niger
GATGAATGAAATAAAAAGCAGTTGACCCGCATGATTTTTGGGGACCCGCCCGCACCAGAGAACCGAACAATTTTTTTTCCCGGCCTAAATATGCAAATATTAAAGTTACCAAATACTTCAGGACAAACCCATTGTCTATGATTTTACCGAACAACAAAGGATATAACTTAAAAACGGTTTTGAGTTTTTTTGAGCATGAATGCAAGCAACAAGGTGAGTTTACATAAAGTAAAAGTTGCAACTCAGCCTGGAAATAATTTTTCGAGTATTGCAAACCTTTGCCAGTTTGGAATATACTTACTTGGTTTTACGGTGAGGGTGATATTCTTTTGTGTTGTTCCTAACTCTCGGTTGGATGCCGTGCAAACATAATCCCCCGAATCATCTTCTTGCAGGTCGCTCATTTTAAGGAGGACATGGTTAAGGCTCGTCTTGATCGACACTCGGTGATCGCTGTAGAACACAAGCAAAAGGAGTAAATCATTTAACGGAATAAAGTGCAAAACAAGTTATCTTGCCAAAAATAAACTGGTAAAAAACAAAAAAAAGAGTTTTAAGAAGTCTTTATGAGATGGTACAGTGGTGTAAAACCCAAGGTCCATATCTAACTTGTCGGGATGTAAGCTTGCTCTACCATGGGCGTCGATCCATGAAAATATCTGGGGGGGACGGGGACGCACAGGCTGCGTGAAATATAACGTAATTTTTCCAGGAAGATCAATGACAAATTTATTTTGTATTATTTAATAAAGTACAAAATATAAAAATTCAATTGTGACAACAAATATAATGTAACAATTTACGATAAAAGATTAGAAGTACCTTGCCGAAAAACACAGTCATATTAAACGAGAACACACTTTAAAACCGCAAGGGGGTGGGGTGGCCTAAAGTTGGTCGATTTCCATTGAATCCGCTGCACCATGCAGTAGTGCCTCTTGCCTGTACGTCCTACGGCCTAAAAAGGCTGAATGGAATCGAGCGAGGACTTATTTACGTGACATATTGCAATGCTGTTAAGCCTTCTGTCAATCATGTTGCTGCGAAGAAGCCACGTCTGTGGTCGCCTCATGGCACTGAAAGAACTAAAAAAAAGGGGGGTGTTCGGTTTTTCTTGGTAGCTGCATGCGCTGGCGAGGCGACAGGCGAGGGACCTCTGGAGGGCAGTATTAAAAAAAACTCCTTTAGGAATAACCAATGCACAGCCTCTCAGAGGAGGGGGGACCGTCCCCTATCCTAGGAAACCAGGGGGGGACATGTCCCACCCGTCCCCCCCCGGGATCGACGCCCATGTGCTCTACATAGGATTCATACAGGATCACACAAAAAAATGTACGCTCTTTCAGGGACTTTTTCTAAAACAATTGAAATTTTTCAAGGACTTTTCCAAGTGTTTCATTAACGGAAAATGGTGTGCGGGGTTTACGAATAACTGTCTGTGGGTTGCAGGGAGAAAATTTTATCCAACTTTTGTAGTTATTTGGGCTCGTTGACAAATTCTGGCAGCAACTTTCAAGACATTTTTCCCGAGTTTTTGCTAAATGACCTCAGAAAGACCCAACCTATCATAATTTGGATTTCTGGATTTTGGTAAATGCGTGCTATCATTAATTTTTTTTTTATTTAGGCTGCCAAACAAAATAAACTCCAGCAGCCAACATTTTATCGCAGAGTATATCAATACTACAGGAAGCCCGTGCTATGCACGGGGCCGGTCATGAATTAAGTTTACGGACACATTTCCGGGACATTTTTTCGGCACTCTTCCCGACGACTTGTCAGATTGATCGACCACTCATGCCTGCCTCCTGTTTGCATGCAGGTAGAATGGGAGAGCGCATTTACAATGCGGGCGCGAGGAGGGGAGAAGTGATTGTTCGGCCCGACGACTTGTCAGATTGAACCTTTATTGAGTTGATCGACCACTCATGCCTGCCACCTGTTTCCATGCAGGTAGAGTGGAAGAGTGCATTTTCAATGCGGGCGCGAGGAGGGGAGAAGTGGTTTTCCTTTTATTCTTCCTTTTAGCCGGCCTCCAAGATTATTATAAAGATTATTGAAAAAAAAAACCATCATACCACGAATGTTCGAAAAGTTCCAAGACACGAAATTACGCTCAAATTTAAAAAACAAACAAATCCTACCGATTTGCAAATTTTTGACAGGCTGCAATGACTAAAGATGGAAAAGATGTAGTTCCTCTTGGCCTTATCACGCCATCATAAGAAGCTTACTTACAAGATTTACATTGTCTGACATGCATCGATTGTTGTGGAAATAGCAAGACGACTACGAGGTAACTCTGGTACGTAGTAGCCTCCCGTATTTTCGAGGTGGCATTCGCTGCTTCTCACTATGCCAGTTTTTCGTAAGGCGTTCGCCCAGTTTTCTGCTGATGAAATGCTGGATTGAAGGGTTCGAGGGGCCTTGTAGTTCATAAGCACTGAACCTCAAGATACTTCATGGTGGATGGAAATCTCGTAAATAAGCTTCTTGTGGTGGCCTGATGAAGACAGGAGGACTACATTTTTTTTCCATCTTAGTCATTTCTGCCTGTCGAAAATTCGCAAATCTGCAATTTGAGCTTGATTTCGTGTCCTGGAATTACTACCTATGTCTATCTATTCAGCGTGCAAACGTTGTACATTGGCTAAAAGTTTTTTCATTAAGAGGCAAGTTTTTCGTTGTAACTCGCCTCTGAACGGCTGTAACATTCGTTTTGAGGCCATCATGTGAATGGAACTCCAGTAGATATGGTCGTTGTATCAAGAAAGTGTTTACTGAAAGCTCTCGAGCTATCGAAATTTTTTAGACTACAACTTAAAAAAAAAGTCTTATGCACTAAGGAAATCCTACGAGTGCCCTTTATAAAAATTATTGCACAAAGAAGAATAAGCGGGAATAAAACGCTGGTAAATCGTCCTGCGATGTAGTATCTCGGCTCCATTGCGTTGGTACTGCTGCACTTTCACGAACTTTCATCAAAGTGCCATGTTAGGCCTACAGTTTGAGTTTTGTGCACCTACCGTAGTTACCGTATATGTCCGAATATAAGACGCCTCAAATATAAGACGAGTAGCATTTTTGGGCTCACATGTTCCAAAGAAATAAATGGCTGCGATAATAAGATGGGTGACTTTATCAAGGCTTTCTTAAGGTTTGATATAATATTTATTAGTTTGTATACTAGTAAATTACCCTGGTTCTAGATTCAAAACCCAAATTTTTAATAATAGCTTCGTCTTTGAACTGCTTCCTGAGGCCTTTTTTCAATACATATTTAGTTTTTGCTAAATAATCCAAAAACTATTTGAGCAACTGGCATGAGATTAGCGCCATTGGATAGCTCTCAGAAAAACGATCGAAATGGTGTATTCAAACGTCAAAATCGGCCAAAATTTGACCGAGTTATGGATTTGAACGCGAGTATAAGACGATGCTGCTATTTTAATGGTGTAAATTTGAAAAAAAGTACCGTCTTATATTCGGAAATATACGGTATTAAATACTCACATAGGATCGATCTTGCGTGGCAAGTGCCAGTCCATATCAAATTGTGTCGCCTGTCCATTCTGAAGCGTGACGGAACAAAGAAGATTCAGGTCATCGTTAACCTTCCGTGCAATGTGTTCCTTGTTGTTTATACTAAGAGACACATTGAGGCTATCTGCAAAGAGAGCACAAAGAAACCAAATGGGTTTTTGAATTGAACTCAACAAATGTATGGCGGTTCCACCTACGGTTGGGCGATTTTATGATTGGTAAATAGTAAAGCTGTGCTGGTGCCATTTTCCCCGATACCGATGCCCGTTTACCAGATTCTGATGCCAGTACCGGTACGTTTGGTCATGTTCAGATACTGTGCCGATGCTGATACCATGCGGGTGCCAATGCCGATGCCAAACGATAACTTAATAGTCAACACAGTGTTGATACGTTAATAATTTAATGGTGTAACACACGTAACACTTTAAAAAAGGAATTGTTCGCTAAACACTTTATTGCTCAACGAGATCATAAAGGTTAAACATTTTATACTTATAGGCCTAATCCTTTACTGACTTAGTTGCAGGATAATATTTAAGCTTAGTAGCGTTGGGAACATTATGCCATATTATTAATGTACGAAAATGCAGATTCTGGAAAAAACAAGCAGATTCCGGTACTTGTTTACCCGGTGCCGGTTTGATACCGGGACCAGTGGTACCTGCAGCCGGTTGCGGTACTAGTATTGGTATCTGTACAGCCTTAGTAAATTGTGCTGTATTTTATAGTTTAGAAAGAAGGCCTATGCTAAATATTCAAAGTCGAAACACTTACTACACAGCATCTAATTTTCGACAGACCATACCCGATGTTTTACTACTTATCTGTCGTCATGCTTAGGGCCGGAATTGATTACAAGGGTAACCGTTCCACATTCGGTTACACGGATTATAAAACCCATATCCAAAAAACATTTGCTGCAGGTACCATTCAAATCCCGTGGTGAACTAACCAAAAATAGCCAAGTGGTATCATTTAGGCCTACTAATCCAAACACTCAAAATCAGTGAAAATAGAAAAACGGTGTGTTGGAGGGATGGGGTTGGGGGGGGGGGGGGCAGCTTATTAACAAATAAACCGCGTGGGCCTGTTGTCCCATCGAAACTGCTAACCTTCTTCGCAACGATCGCCCAAAAGAGAACCTGTTGAGTAGGGATGGGTCGGTTTCATTTTTTTGACATCGGTTGCGGTTTCGGTTTTCACGCACACAAAACCGCGGTTTCGGTTTCGGTATCGGTTTTTGCCACCATCCACCCAAACCAGCTATTTCTAGTTTGTTTTCTTGTAGCATTAGTATTACTTGCTTCTAACTCACTCCTGCTTCCACTTTCGGCAGCGTCATAGACCATGGGCCTTGCTGTGGCACCATTTTCCTCTACTATTTTCTCTTTAATGACTGTCATTTATACGTACAAAATGATAATTATAAAAAAAAATTAGAAAAACAGATCAATTTTTGATTTTTCTTACACCGTACGAAAAACCGACACAAAATCCGAATCGGTTTCGGTATCGGTTTTCAGTAAAAACCGAAAATTCGGTTTCGGTTTCGGTTACCGACCCATCCCTACTGTTGAGAGTTGGCCGTGACAACACACGCTATGATACTATGCAACAAACGCCGACAGGTTCTCTCTCTCATTCATAAATTGATTACGAAAACAGGTGGGTGAGCTGTAGTTAGTTGCTAGCATCGTTTCATCATGGCACCACGATGTGTGGAAATATTTTCAGAAAATAACTATTTCGGAGATTTCTCCCTCTCCCCTTCACAAAGAAATTTTTTTTTCAACTTAGATGTAATGTAGCCCAGAAACACACTCAAGAAATTTGTTATTTTTTCAGGAGGGGGGGGGGGGGAGAGGGAGAAGGGCAGGGAAGCCAAAATCGGGTCTGAAAATTCAGCTAAGTTCTTCGGAACGCTGTAAAACCTTTTTTTTTTTTAGTAATATTAGCGCCTTGCTGTCGTCCCTCTGATTCCATGTGTGCGCCACCAATGTATGCCCAAGTTCTTAGGAGTCTTTTTTTTTTTTTAATTTGGCCAGATTCAGGTAAGAGTCGTATGCATGTCTCAACCCTGAACCACCCAATGAATTTGTAAGAATTATGCAATCTGACAGTCTTCTTTATAAGTAAACGGGGCAAAATTAGTTCAGTTAACATAACTCGGCTCGTAACTTGAAAAAGCGTAATGAAGACGCAATAGGGTATCTTATCCTTAACATTTTCCCCAATGAGCTTGACTCAATCCGCAGTCAGCGTTTTTACATCAGTTGTATTGTAGCCAAAATGCCCCCCCACCATGAGGTCTGGGCCCGTACGCAATGCGTACCTTAGATACCTGTAGTTACGCCACTGGATTTGTTGGTAGCTGATGCAATTTTCAGCAAGATTTTTTTTTGCTGATTTTTGCTTACCCGGTTTATGGGTGGACGGTGGGGGTGGTGGGAGGGAGGGACGGAGAGGAGGAGGTAAAGAAGGGTAAGCTGGGTAAAGGAGGGAGAGAGAGGAGAGGGGAATGGACAGAACGGCAGCAATTGTCAGCCAAAACTGATTACATGTGACTGGAGCGTGTGTAGAGAAAGAACAACAAAAAATAATTTGCAACGATTGCGATGTATTTCAATTTTTGCATCGTAACTTCGGAAATTTGCACTGCAAATTACGATGCGATACCGCTTGTTTCAAGACCTGCCACCCCACCAGCAAGCATGTCATTCCTTCGGGGGTAAAAAAAAAACGTTATTCATGCAAAGGCTGTGCCCTAGGAATGTGGGTCAGAGACAAATGTACAACGGCACCTTTAAGAGGCCATTTATTTTTCTTGAATTATTTACCGCAACATATAGAAGGGGGAGGTCTCATATTGGCTTATACGATTACAAAATCCAAGAACGACTTTAAAAAAAAGTTAAAATGGCCAAGTACACCTGTACTAGTTGGTCGTTATTGCTACTCTCCCATCCACCACCCAAACAAAAAAAAATCGTAGGCAGAGTAGCCAACTAGTAATTTTATAACACCTTGAGAAACACGGCTTCCCCCCCCCCCCCCCGCCCCCAATCCCCTTACTGCAAATTCCTAGATGCCCTCTAGGTCCCCGCTAGGTGGGTAGGTCACTATTAAAAGGGCTAAATAATTTCCCCAAACAAAAGCTTTCCCCAGGCTGCCAAAGAACTGTTTGGTGGTGGTGGTGGCCGTCTGCGGAACTGTTGCCCCACACCGACAAAATACTGCACGGTCCAATAGTCCTTCTCGTCGGGTTTAGGCCTCTACCCACGAGGGAGTGAAACCGGCGAGCTTGTTAATTCTAAGCAGTGATTTATCTTTTGAGAACGTATAATCTAAATCGGTTACCTTAAAAAAAAATTACCGAAATGTAATTTTGTGCAATTTAAGGGCACTACTACCGATTTATTATAGAAATCGAACATTCAAATTGAAAATTTCGCGTAAAAATCGGGACCTCCGAGTCTTTCGTTTCGGAAGAACGCGAAGAGCCACTGAAGAGCACGAACATGTTTACTTGGATTTGCAACTAGCATGTAGCTTAGGTATACGAAAATCCCAAAACAAGCAATCGCAACTTAATTTTGAGTCATTCTTCCAGTCGATCAACATTATCTTACCTACAACATTTAGTAAAACAATAATTTTGAGCCAGCCTAAACCGCAAGCCATCGTCTTTCATGGTGTGAATCCGGAGCACCACAATTGTTTACAGAGGGAGCCACTTCGACCAATTCCAAGGCTAACTGAGATACAAGTGCGACGATAACATAGAGTTAGGAAATATATATTATCTTACGACGATAATATATTACAGTCGCTCGGTGGAGCAACAGTCAAGTGTATTAGGACGTGTTCGTTTGGCCCGGGATTAAGTAAATATTGGTTCAGCCAAAGTTAAAAGAAAGGTCCACAAATTATTCAGAGAGACTCGCCTAGATTTTTATTCTGCAACGATTCATTGATTTTATGACGTAGGAGCGTAGAGGTTGCAACGACATTAATTCCAAGTAAACATTTATTTGAACTTCTGTTATGTTTGTGACCAGCTCGAGCTAGAAAACCGAATAGAACGTAGGTCAAAAATCAGCATTAACATTTTTTGTGTGTTTATAAAATTGACGAAATTGTGTAGGATTTATTTACGATACTTACGACGCATTCTGCATTTATTAAGAAACTGCAGCGAAAATGTAATACTAGCTGAGCTCAAGGTTAATTAAATAGATATATTCTTTTTATTCTGAGCTTTTTATTCTTTTTTATTCTGAGCTGTTAACCGACTACGAAACCCTTTAACTTATCTCAAACGGCCTTCTCATAATATGAACTAGCGCGCTTTTGAATATCTTTCTCCGTTGATTGGTTCTTCCCGGAGCGGCATGCAACCAATAAGATCCTAAATGAAAAGATGGCGACGTATTTAAAATTATCGGTTGATGTGTGATTGCTGTCACTTGTATTTCTGAATCCTGGAGCCTAAACAATAGACCCAACTTGCCATTTATCAATTGAGCCTTGGCTACATTTATTTTTTTATTTTGGGGTAAAGGATTTATTTCTACGAGGTAAGTTGCCTTTGAAATTTTCTTATTTATTGTTTTGTTTTGTGTAGCCTAGGCCCCGAATAGTCGTTGAGATTTTGAGACCCACGCTGTGTATATGTGGTAGGCGTCATAGCAGGCTAAAAATATAACAAGGTTTGTTGGTTACAGTGTACGTAGTGTAACAAATTGTTCAATCAAGGTGAATTTGGACGTTGCACCTGTAGCACTTAGAATTAGATGATTTCGTGATTTCAGAGTGACTCGCACATGATATTGATGATAGTACTGTGTGTTGCGATGGTGTGTTTTGGGGTTGTTTTTTTTGGGCTCTCGCTGCTCTTATTTTGTTCCCAGCCCTGTGGGTGATTTAGGGTGTCTTCTCTTGGTCCCGGTGACGAGATATAGGTTTGAAAGACAATGGTCCCAGTAACTTGTAAACATGAAAAAAACTAGATCCTCGAGCTTGTTAAAGCGAACGTCATAAGGTGCCTAAATGAAAATAAACTAAAGCAATTAGAATCAAAATGAAAGCAAACAAAGAAAAACGAAAGCAAAGTAAAAGAGAGCAAAACAATTAAAGGGACATAGGAAGAATAAGTGTGTCTCGTCCGATTTTAATTTTTTTTTTAATGAACTTAGAATTACATGCTGAATAACGCTTTCCTCTTCCATTTTTGGGGCAAAGGAAGGGTCAAAGTTAGCACTTCGGGAGTTAGGCGTGACGTCGTCCATGTTGCCGGCAGGCTGGCCGACGTCACGCAAGGAAGCATGAATTAACTGCCCCACTATGAAACAACAAACCCCAACCAGTTCCTTACAAGTGAAACTCCAAACAAAAGCACCTATAACCTAACCGACAATAACAACAAAACCACATGCAACTGACAACAAGCCGCCTGTCTGAACTGTTTAAAAATAATATATAAGCTATCCGAGACACAAACGAACGCGGTGAGGCTAGAACGCGAAGTGTCCGGTTTTGATTAATTTCTGTAGGCCAAACGAAGCTTGTGCCCCAAAAATGGTTTGGGAAAATGTTGTTCAGCTGATCATTTTACGTAATTCTAGCGCAACATGAAATTGATCGGTGAGGAGACACCTATTCTTCCCATAAGGCCAATTAAAAAAAAAAACTAATACCCTTTAGTCAGTGCTGACTAAGATTAACTCCCGGAAAGCATGGACTTCCCAGGTGAAAGGCTAGCTTACCATCAGTTAATAGGAAATCCACCATCAGCGAAACTCGTACGTACTGTAGAATCTTGGATTAATAACTACGCTTTCGTTTCGGGATAACTCACTTGCTAGACTTACCGTTCAAGCAACACGTGCAAAACTACGGACAGAGCATGGACAGAGATTCTAGTTTCTCAATTTTGCCATGAGAGCGCAACCTGAAAGGACGGTTGAGCCACGTGACCAGCGCCTGCCTCAGAGCGTAGTTAAATAAAGCGCTATTGAACCGGCGGCCCTGTCAGCGTTTCACTTTCATTATCAACACGGTAAGTTCAGCGTACAAACGCAATCATTCTGGCGTTCACCCTCTTCAAAACTATAGATGTATACAATTTCTTGCTGGGAAATTTATGAAATGTAATACCATGCCTGTGGTTTAAACCGCACTGCCGCACTGTCGGGAATCATCTATCACAGGGCTCGAAAATAAGCGGTATCGCATCGCAGTTTGCACCACAATTTTTGACATTAGCGATACAAAATTGAAATGTGTGTAGCAGTTTAGCGCCACGCAACTTCATGGCGAAAAATCTTTATGTAAAAAAAAAAATCCTTTTGCAGTAGGCTTAGCCCATTGCAATAGAACGTTCATTGTGTTCCGTAAAATTCTTAATTCTATGCCCTACAGAAGTTAGGTAATTTTTATGTCACGTGCAAAGAATGAAATTTAACGATACACAATTGTAACATACAGAATCAAAATATTTACCTAAAAAATTAGGCAATTAATATATGTCACACAATCATATTCTCTTGTCTAGCTAAACCATCAATTAAAACGAAAATGCCCTTTTGCCTGCCAAGAAAAATAATTATGCTTCCTGAAAACTGCTAACAATTATTTTGCGATTGCTACGCAAATTTTTATTTTGCATCGCAATTATACTACACATTTTTTTCTGGACGTTTTCAGCCCTGTATCAGCACACGACACCACTATCTTGGATTTGCCCGGAAGTAGAGGTGGTGAAGCTTTAGTTCGTAGTCCCTTCCTACAGATGGCGCTGCACGTTTTGATCGCGCGAGATATAGACGGAAAGTTGCTCAGATTTCGGAGAGAGTAAATAAGGCTTGCTAGAATAATGCATTCCATAGGGATGTACCGGGTAATTTCCGGGTTTTGCGAAATGTACCCTGCTGGGTACCGGGTAGTCTACGAAAATCCATCACTTAAAGAAAGTATGGGGATTTCCTAAAATAAGTTGGTTTTTTTTCCCACTTAAAAAAAATCCGAATTTAACACTAAAAAAAATTGAAAAAAAAGTTTGTCTTACATAAATACCAAAAGAGATTAAAATGTGAAAATATTTGAGGCTGAAAACGATGCAATGCATAGACAAAAATTAATAGATTCTGACTAGATTTCTCTTCACACAAGGTTTGCTCGACTTTAGTGTGAAAAATTAAGTAGCGAAGATTATGACGCAGAAACAATAATTTTGACGATCTGCGAATGAATCTTGTTTAGTGTACTGCACATTTCACATAGTTACGTAGCGGTAAGAGGGATGAAACGATACACATACTCCGTTACCATGGGTGAATTCATTAGCGAAGAGAGATAGAAGAGGCGAAGTAGTGACAGAAGGAGGAAAACGGTCTTACTTTAGCTTGCTCTTCGCAATATCTTCGCTTAATATGGGCGTTTAGGCTATTGCACTCCTTAATCCCGGCGCCGGGTACCCCCAAAAGTGGCCGGGCACTGGGCTATTTGTCCACTAGCCTGTGTACTCTTCATTAAGGTCACAACCATGACAAGGACTCCATTCGACTGAATGTGCTGTCATAGGCATTGAGAAGGAATACAAATCGATATACACTCGTAAGGCTCAACAAAGGAAAAACGGACTTAAATCTCTGTAAATAATTTATTTCTATTTATTTAGGCCATTGAAAAAAAAGAAAATTTGGTTCTCGGGCCCTCCCATGCCATTTTTTTGATGGGCAATAAAAATAAACCACGCGGTAAAAATAGCAATTACAGATCAAAAATGGTAGGTCTAGCCTACTCGGTGAGAAATAAAAATATAAAATTATCATTCTTGTTGTTAAATAATTTTACGGACACGTGTAAACAGAATTATGAGATAGTGTTCTTTATTTTACCCAAAATTTATATAATAATCCTGGAGGCCGGCTAAAAGGAAAACTACTTCTCCCCTCCTCACGCCCGCATTGAAAATGCACTCTCCCACTCTACCTGCATGGAAACAGGAGGCAGGCATGAGTGGTCGATCAACTCAATAAAGGTTCAATCTGACAAGTCGTCGGGCCGAACAATCACTTCTCCCCTCCTCGTTCCCGCGTTGCAAATGCGCTCTCCCATTCTACCTGCAGCCAAACAGGAGCCAGGCATGAGTGGTTGATCAGTCTGACAAGTCGTCGGGAAGAGTGCTGGATAAATGTCCCGGGAAATGTGTCCGTAAACTCAATTCATGACCGGCCCCGTGCATAGCACGGGCTTCCTCTAGTACTAAATAATTCCCTAAGATGTAAGAAGAATGGGGCCTAATAAAAATAAAATTTCGCCCACCCTCACAGGTTTCTTAAAAATGCCCGTGTACCAACGTTCTTTTTTAATAAAGCAATTTAGTTCTCCTTTCAGCAGCCTTCTAAGTGCTGATTTGTATTTCCCTCTTCTATGACCGAGCACATTTGGTCGAATGGACTACTGCTGATTGACAGTTCTAACCTTCAGTGAGGGGCAAGTGGCCATATCGGTAGTATAGCGGGGACTGTGATGGACTGATTAGCCAGTTGGTGTCTTGGTGGTGGTGATCGTCTAGTGCGAGCCCATATTTTTTAACCTTTATTTATTTAATGCTGAAAGTGAGTAAATGCCTGAAAAAGCTTTTGTTTGTTATAGGAAAAGTTGCTATGGCTGCTGCTCGGCCAAATAGCCGTATTCCGACGCTGAGTCACAAAAAGGTTCAGAAACGAGACGCTCAGCCTCGTCCCGACGCAAATGGAGAGGTAAGTGAACTGTAGGCTAATGGTTATGCTCATGTAAGCGTACATGGAAAATATATTAATTCCTACCTGACTAAATCACCATCACGTTACGAATTTTGATTGACAGGTATGTTCATGTTGGAAACGTGCACTCGGGAATCCAGAAATAAGCACTAAAATAGCATAAAAGCTTCAGTTTCTGGGGATCTGCCCTGGACCCTGCTTGCAGTACTCCCTCTGTCTCCTAACTATATTTGTCGGGTCCCTCCAGAAACACTTTTCTTGCTGCAGTAGCCT
The DNA here is from genome assembly GCA_023313725.1 of Lithobius niger. Classification (NCBI taxonomy): domain Eukaryota; kingdom Metazoa; phylum Arthropoda; class Chilopoda; order Lithobiomorpha; family Lithobiidae; genus Lithobius; species Lithobius niger. Next base: position 54,785 of record JAHWFP010122173.1, read on the forward strand.
ACTGTACGTGTTAAAATTAACTTAATTAACAATTATTTTATCGGACCGTTTTATATTCTGGGTATCAGACACTTTGTTTTGTCCGGTCCCTTCAGAACTAGATTTGTCTGATCCCTTCAGAGACACTTTTCTTGCTGCAGTGCTGCATGTGTTAAAATTACGTCTTAAAATGGGGATGGAGGGCAAACAAATATTTTATCGGACCGTTTTACATTCAGGGTACCAGACACTTTAAGGGTAAGCTAGATTTTTTACATATATGCCGATAAGTTTACTCATACTGGTTGTATTGGCCTGGCAGACATTTTTTAATAGTCTGTAAAAAACTGGGTAACTAAATTGTGCCGCACGAAGAACAAATGGCATAAAGCACAGATAATTACTCACAAGTTGAGCCTTTTACCAACAGTTCCTTTTCAACACAATGTTTTGGAGTGCAAATTTTCGCTAGTGTTATTGTGTAAAAATAATTTTTTACTATCCAGTATGGTTTTCACGCAATGGGGTTGAATAAGTTTGTGACTGGTACTTGGTCATGTTGCTGCATTTCAAACCTAGCGCTGCAAGTGCTTAGCTATTGTTGGCTTCAGGTGTATCTCAATGGGCTCTGTGTTTGGAGGGCAGAAGTGTTTTCCAGCGCTTAATATAGGCTGGCCGTAAGGTTTGGGATCACGAACTTCGCTGTCCAGTTAAACCTCATTATAACAATACCACTTCAAACAATAAACCTGTTATAACAATGTTTTTTGGGACTGTTCCAGCAACAATGCATTCGAAAGTTGTATAACATTTTTTTTCAAGAACCCTTGGACTTTGTAATTAACTATCACACCAGAATTAACTCTTACGGTCTTCTTCAAGCTTTCAAACATGACCTTTTCTTTGGTTCACATCCCCGCTGTATTTCAACGCAAGTTTTCATTACGCTTTACCCGTAAGCTCCTGTACTTGTCAAGCGCACTGGCCTGGCCCTTCAATCGGTGCCGAAGTCGGTTGTCCAGATCACTGGGTTGTACACAATATACTGGATTGCTGGCGTTGCTCGTTCTTGGATATTCATGAGACGCTCGTTGCATCGTTCATGCGCGCCTTTATTGCCAGTGATTTAAGACAGCGTAGGTGTTTGTATTTGCTTGAATTGGAGGAAACAATGTTTGAGTATTACTCCAATAAATGCTATGTTTGGTCCTTTTTTCGTGGACTGTGATGCCGTTTTCTTCTTACCAAGTCTTGTATGAGCCGTGTGCTGGTGAATTCTGTTGCGTACAGCCTACCTCGTCTGCCCAATGTAGACGAGGCTACGTGGAAAGAGGTAATAAATATTGTGCGTTGAAATTGTGAATCAAAGAAAAGCTTGTTCGTAATCCTGAAGAAGACAGTAAGAGTTTTGCCTAATTCGATGTGAGATTTAATTCAAAACATTCAGAAATTAGCATAATTAAATACTGAGCAGTGTTTTCCGCTTTAAATTGAGCGTTTAAAGTATGGAAGAACTTGATCGTGTAGTGAAGACATGATAGTGGTTTTCTTTGTTTGAAAGAGGTTTCACTGTACATAGTGTGCCGGCTCTTGTATATTCATTAGTGGGCTTGTTTTAAATTACGATGAAAGTGCTGAATAGCAATTGATTATAGAGCTCGCAAATATTTTTCACTCCGGGTATTAGATTTAACGAGGACTTAAGCTTTGACCCACGCAAAATTGTTTGTTGGCGTTCTGGACCGGCTTGCAAATTTTACTTCGCAAGATTTCGTCATTCTGGGTCTGCTTCGGAGCTTGTGTGGAGATTAGGGGTGTTTTTGAAATGACAAGGGCGAAACGAATACGGCTTCACTTCACTCCGGCTTGGCCTAACTACAATCTCAATTGTTGATTCAGAACGTAGCTCATGCCAGGGTGTTTTCTCCACTCATGGCCTGTGCGATACCGTTGATACTTGTGGTAGAATACCTTAGCATCAAGAATTTGTTTTATGTTTTAGTGAAGCACACCCCATCAAATCAATTGATTCGCAACCAATTCACGTTGCTGCTAAGCTTCAATAGTCATTTAAACATTAGTTGTGTGTTCATACGCCAACTATGTTCATCAGGCTTCCTGCGCACTGGACAGTCTACTGCTTCATATCGGTCGTTGTTTTTGAATTTGTACACAGGAAGCCTGATGAAGATAGTCGCTGTTTGAACACGTAACAACCAGTGTTTAAATGACTCGAAAATTAGCAGCAACGTGAATTGGTTGTGAACCGATTGAAGTTTGAGTCTTTGCATAAATCATGATTTATTTCTGCACTTTTCATTCAGTTTTGAGTGGTGTTGCCTTTGACTCTCTCGTGCAGCCATCTTGTACTCTCTCTTCTCCCTCGCACATGTGCTGTTGAACTGAGCATCGTAAGGGCCATTGAGAGAAATAGTCTGCGATGCTACCATCAAACATCTTCAAGGTGAACCGATTTTGTATCCTGCAAGCCAGGCTAGATTCTGCGAATGTCATCACGCTCATAAAATTTAACTGCTGAATGTTTAGTTTCTTAACTTTTCCCAGGGCTTCCCTAATATTTTCTTGCATTTTTCCATGAATTTCAATTTTTCTACTGCATGGTGTATTTATTGGGGTTGACGATCGTTGTGAACTCTGGTTCGACAAAAGGTTCAAACAAAAAACTAAACTAGGGCCGTCGTCAGCTAAGGCAGTGCTGGTGCCACTTTCCCCGGTACCGGTTCGATGCCGGTGCCCGTTTACCTGATTCCGATCCCAGTACAGATGTCAAATGATAACTTGATAATAAGAACGTGTTGATACGTTAATAATTTAATGGTGTAACAAACATAACACTTTACATAGGAATTGTTCCTTTTACTGACTTAGTTGCAGGCCAATTTTTAGTAACGTTGGGGACAATGTGCCATACTATTAATGTACGAAAATGCTGATTCTGGATAAAACGAGCAGATTCCGGTACTTGTTAACCCAGTGCCGGTCTGATACTGGTACCAGTGGTACCTGCAGTCGGTCTTTTAAATACAGTTCTTTTCCTCTGGTTACATGTTACATACAAGTCAAAATTCGAATTTGCGGGTTGGTCTTTCTCTTCTCCCTCCAATTTCCCACTGCGTTTTGCAGCCTTTTTTTCCCCAGGTCTCTCCTTACTAGGTGTCCTACGTTCGGATTAGATGGTCCCTGACTATCCATTAGTGGAACTTAACGTTGTGGATCTTGATAGCGATGTATTTCAGGCTTTCGATTTTATGGTGCACATCTCTAGCAGAAATTGATTTCGTCAGCATAACTGCCTGGTCCCAGTCAATCTCTTTGCTGTGTGGCTGTTCAATGAGTTACAATGCCAGTGTCTTCCGTATTATTCCTCACATTCCCTTGGTGTTGGCACAGTCTTTTTCTAACTCCCTTCCTAGTTTCTCCAGTATGTGTGGCATTGCGGCTCTTGCGTGGGAACCTGTGCATTGCCTCACACGCCCCAGGGCCCTTCATTACGGCTCTTCTGAGTCTGTCTCTTTGGTCTCTGGGTCTTAGGGGTCCTATTCCTTCCATTTCTCTTATTTAGGCCCTCATCATTCTTCCAGAGGATATCTTGGTTTGTGCCACCGACACTTTGAGATAGAAAAGGCTGCATTACGGGCCTCTTCCATTGTCTTCGCTGCTCTGCTCTTTGCCTTCTACTACATCTGCAGAAGCTTCACTGGGCAGTCACTTCGAGACTTAAAGAAGTACTTTCGTGGACCCTGTAGAGTGAAGAAAAGACTGCTTGGGGTGCTGCGGAGCCTGATGCTGAAGGAAGAAGAGGTGGTGTCCTTCGACGTCATCAAACTGTCCCAGTCTTAAGGATTTATCCTTGAGATGCTGCCTCTTTCTCTAAAAGACGATAGAAAGTGCCTCGAGGAGAGTTTGTTCAAGATAAGGCGTTTGTGAAGGTTTTGTTGGCGTGGCGTCAATGTACGTGGAGTTCGATGGGAAGAATTGTCGGCAGGTTGGAGGAGCCCAGACGGTGTTGGGACTGAGTGTGCGAATGTGGAAGTGCATCGTGGATGATGTGCTTGCTGTTCTTAAGAAGATTGACTTAGAAAGAATTCTGGAGAACGTCAGCACCTGGCGACATTATTCGGCATTTACGGTAAAAGAAGAAAAAGAAAAGATGTAGTTGAAGGCAGGTAGGTGCTCATGGAAGAATTGTGTTTTAACTATACCAAAAACCAACATGTACTAATTCAGGAATCCCTTACTCGTCGGGCCATCCCAAAGAACAGGAGGGCGATACCACAAAATGAGAAATTGTGAGACTGATACTGAATTCAGGGCGAGAGAGCGAGACCCAACTTGGAAGATGTGAAGGGGAAATTCCTAAACATGGGATACCATGCAGCTCCAGCGATGCTTAAATAGGCTGAGAAAGAAGGCGGTCACCATGGTCTCGACAAGCAAGAAGATGAGTATAATGGAAGGAACAAGCGGAGCAGCAAACACGAAAGAAGAGGTCCCTAGGCTAGCCCTTACCTATCTCGGAAGGCGTTGGTGGCCCAGTCCCGGATCAACTTGTCATTCATAGATAAATGGCGACTTTTGTTGTGGGGTCGACGAATATTTAAATATTCGATTATTCGATCGTTAGAGCATATTCGAATAGGATATATCTCGTTAGAATAGCCGCCCCAAAAATATTGTATTTCAGTGTATTTTATTTTGGTTTAATAAATACGGATGCAAACCTATTTACGTTGCCTTTTGGACTTGTATGTCAGACTGCCTCAGCGGGGAATCGAACCCGGGATCTTTGAAATCAATGGCCAAGGTCCTGCCGCTGAGCCATACTGACACGGCCCTGAGGCTCCCCGCTGAGGCAGTCTGACATAAGTCCAAAAGGCAACGTAAATAG